>QNUK01000202.1:980000-1040000 GCA_013621035.1 Clarias magur
ACCAGACAGAAGTCAGTGTGTACAGATTGAATGTTTATTGAGTAGATGATGGATTCCTGCTGAACTCCGCCAGTGTCGATGTCGTTCCATCTGATTGGCGATGACGTCATTGTGCAGCAGGACAATGACCCCGAGCGTTCTTCCTGGATGTGTAAGAATTCTCTGGAAACGAAATTAGCTGGTAAACTCCCTGTGACGTCTCGGCCGGATCGATCACCTGATCTGAACCCGATCGAGAGGGCGTGTTCTCAAATATGAAGAGTTAATTGTTGGTTTTTGTGCGTTGTGATGCGGTTACAATCAATTTGATAGAATAAAACGAACCAAGAATAATAGATAGAAAAGTCTATAGATGTTTCCAAACTTTTTCTTGTCAGTGTCTAATATGCGCGCGCACACACACACACACACACACACACTGGTCTGATTGTAATTCTCATCAAATAACCACAAGAGTGATAAGTAAAAGATGTGCAGAGTGATGTGAGGAGGAGGAAGAGTAGGAGGAAGGGGAGTGTGATGATGATGATGACAGGTGATGAGGAGGACGATGAAGATGAAGGCTTTCCCCTCAGGTGCACCTGCAGATGCAGCAGGAGATGAGGATGAGGATGATGATGATGATGATGATGAAGGTTGTCCCCCTCAGGTGCACCTACAGACGCAGCAGGAGGTGAAGATGAGGATGATGGGGATGGCGATGCACGTGGTGAAGCACGACGGCGTTCTGGCGCTCTACAATGGTCTCAGCGCCTCCCTCTGCAGACAGGTGTGTGTGTGTGTGTGTGTGTGTGTGTGTGTGTATAACGTGTGTTACATGACATGATTGACACTCTCTCTGTCTCTTTGCAGATGTCTTACTCTCTGACCAGGTTTGCTATCTATGAGACGGTGAGGGACATGATGGGCAGCGAGGGGCCAATGCCCTTCTACCAGAAAGTCATGCTGGGGGCGTTCGGAGGTAACACACACACACACACACACACACACACACACACACCATTCTGCTGAGTCACAGTGTCACCTACATGCACTGTTTTGTGTGTGTGTGTGTGTGTGTGTATGAGATTAACATCTCATGATTCAGGGTCATTATTTTGGGAAAAGAGGACTAGACCACAGCTGTGTGGAGGACGTGTCTCTCTCTCTCTGTGTCTCTCATTAGTGCTTCCTAATAACTCCCGTGGGGTATTAAGGTATTATCACTTGCCCCATGCAGCTTAATATTTACACTGTCATCCAGGACTTGCTTCTAACACACACACACACACACACACACACACACACACTACCTGAGTAGGTTATAATTAACTCATGACGCGTGTTTTGCTCGTATGTCGTCTCACACCTTACATTCAGACTCCTCAGGGTCCTAAAGTCTCCATTTAAAGGGCGTGTTTGGTACAAGGCTGGTCTTTAATACCACCAGAGTAACAGTCTGGGTTTAGGACTTTTTATTCACCTCCTTGTCTTTCTGTCTGTCTGTTTCATTCTCTTTCTCCCTGGCTGTCTGTCTAGCAATCCATCTGTCTATTATTATTATTATTATTATTATTATTATTATTATTATTATTATTATTTACTTCACGCTGTGTCTCCACTGATTTATGTGTTTCTTTTGTGACTCTGTAGGTTTTACCGGAGGTTTCATTGGGACTCCAGCAGACATGGTTAACGTCAGGTACACGCGCACACACACACACACACACACACACACACACACACACACACACACACACACACTTGTACATATCTACTTATAATTTATGTATTTTGAAGGATGTGCAATTATAAGTGATTCCTGTAAATGATTTTGTGTGTGCGTGTGTGTATGTATGTGTGTGTGTGTGTGTGTGATCTCCTGTCCGTGGTCACCGTTGTTAGGATGCAGAACGACATGAAGCTCTCGCCCGAGCTCAGGAGGAAGTGAGTCCGTCCCCTCTGACCTTCTAACCTCACGCCTCATCACGTGTCCTCTTTTTATTCACTTCACGCATGTAAAGTGTCTGTCAGGGATACAGGTGTTACTGTAACACAGCCTTTCAATGATAAATCCGCACACACACACACACACACACACTTTTATTGAAGTGCTTTCAGTGAAGTGACTCTGATAACTGATGATGATAACATCAGACATCACTGTCATCAGCTGTTATATTTCAAAGCGACAGAACCGTAACAAACTAACATCAGGACGTAAACATCCTCCTGTCTGAGGCGATGAAGAGAGAAGATAACGCAGGAGTGCACACAGTTACAGAGAGAATTCAATCTGACTGTCTGTGTTCTCACATTCTGTCTGTCTGCTTGTCCGGTGCTCTCTCTGCTTTCTCTAGCTATTAGTCTGTCTGTCTCACTGTCTGCCTGTCTGTCTAGCTAACTAGCAGTCTCTTTAGCTCTGACTGTATGTTTGTTCAATTTTCTGTTTAGCCGTTTCTTGGTCTTTGTCTGTCTAGCTGTGTTTTTCTGACTAGTTATCTCTCTGTCTGTCTATCTTGTCTAGTTGTCCAGCTGTTTCTCTCTGTCTATCTAGCTGTCTTTCTGACGAGCTGTCTGTCTGGGTATCTTATTGTTTTTCAGACTGTTTTTGCTGGTCTCTCTGTCTGTCTCTCTCTCTGTGTCTGTCTGTCTGTCTAGTCATCTCTCTGTCTGTCTAGTCATCTCTCTGTCTGTCTAGTCGTCTCTCTGTCTGTCTGTCTAGTCGTCTCTCTGTCTGTCTGTCTAGTCGTCTCTCTGTCTGTCTGTCTAGTCGTCTCTCTGTCTGTCTGTCTAGTCGTCTCTCTGTCTGTCTGTCTAGTCGTCTCTCTGTCTGTCTGTCTAGTCGTCTCTCTGTCTGTCTGTCTAGTCGTCTCTCTGTCTGTCTAGTCGTCTCTCTGTCTGTCTAGTCGTCTCTCTGTCTGTCTAGTCGTCTCTCTGTCTGTCTAGTCGTCTCTCTGTCTGTCTGTCTAGTCGTCTCTCTGTCTGTCTAGTCATCTCTCTGTCTGTCTAGTCATCTCTCTGTCTGTCTGTCTGTCTAGTCGTCTCTCTGTCTGTCTGTCTGTCTGTCTGTCTGTCTAGTCATCTCTCTGTCTGTCTGTCTGTCTGTCTAGTCGTCTCTCTGTCTGTCTAGTCGTCTCTCTGTCTGTATATAGCCATTTTTAGGATGTTAAAATAAAAGTTGAATATGTTGTAGCCAAAGTGATCAACATTTAGTTTCTAAATTATTAGTTTCAACTGTTAATTTTTTACATTTAATTGAATTTAATTATTTCTATCCAGGATCTGATGTTATTCAAATAGTAACTCTGTAACTGTGTTTTTTTTTTATGCGTGTTTAAATCTAAAGCAGGTATTTTTTTTACACCATCTCTCTAATTCTGTCTCTGTTCTAAATCATATTGAAAAGAGACATTCAATTTTGTGTGTGTGTGTTTTCTCAGTTATAAGCACGCTCTGGACGGCCTGTACAGGGTGTGGTACGAAGGTGAGTTTAGCTCAGATTTTAATAACGAGTTTTTATTAAACAAACAAAATGTCAGTGTGTTGAGAGAGAGTGTGTGTGTGTGTGTGTGTGTGTGTGTGTGTGTGTGTGTGTGTGTGTTGCTAACAGAGGGAACAAGGAAACTGTTCTCAGGAGCCACCATGGCGAGCAGCAGAGGAGCGCTGGTGACCGTCGGACAGGTCAGAGGCGCTAATCACAGCGTTACACCGCGCTCATGTCGTCGCCGATGCGGAAACTCGGACGTTCTAACGTGTTATCGTTTCCAAATATACTGTATACTGAATCAAATAAATCTTTTAATGATCTATAAGCATGAGAAATAAAAGTAAAAGAAAAAACAAAGAGGAAGTAAAAGTTAAAAGTGTTTTTCAAGTTGAAATAATTTTCATTATCCAGAAAAAAAAAAACAAACAGGTGATTTTGTTCAGAGCGCAATTACAATAATTACATTTCTAATTAAAAATTAAATGTTCTAATTAAAGCTGTTATAATTTGATTGTTGAGTGGAGGAGGAAATGATAAGAGATTTAGAACATGTGCCTTTAATCATCACTACTAACTAACATCATTATCTCTGTGTGTGTGTGTGTGTGTGTGTGTGTGTGTGTGTGTGTGTGTAGTTAGCGTGTTACGACCAGGCGAAGCAGCTGGTCTTGGCGACGGGATTCCTGGGAGACAACATTCTCACTCACTTCCTGTCCAGCTTCATCGCTGTGAGTATCGAGGCCTCCGATTGGCCGATCATGACGAGTACGAGTCCTGATCAAACACATATGATGTCATTGCGTTGCGCGATGAGGGGGGAGTGGGGGGGGGGGGGGGGGGGGGGCCCAGGGGATATTGGCATTTGTAAATAATAATAGTATTTCCTCCATATTCAATGTTTTTGCCATAAAAATTAGAAATGTCTCCCACTGGTAGATGCTCAGTCTCAAAATGTGCGTGAGACTGAAAGCGCTAGTATTTCATCATGTGCCAAGTTTCAAACCAGTTGAACCAGTTTAATGTAATATTCAAATATTGTAGCTTTACCAAAGACACCGGCCTGGAGGGTGAACGTTGCCAGGTCTGCCGTTTTCCCGCATAATCTGTGTATGAGTTTGTATGTGTAATAGTTTTTTTTTTTTTTTAATAAGCTCTTCTGTGAAGGCTTTCCACAAGGTTTCAGAGTGTGTTTATGGGGATTTTTGACCGTTCTTCCAGAAGCACATTGTGAGGTCAGACACTGATGTTGGATGAGAAGGCCTGTCTCGCAGTCTCCGCTCTAATTCATCCCAAAGGTGTTCTATCCGGTTGAGGTACCGGACAATCCCCATCTTCTCATCCATCATCTTAT
Organism: Clarias magur; assembly: GCA_013621035.1. Lineage (NCBI taxonomy): Eukaryota > Metazoa > Chordata > Actinopteri > Siluriformes > Clariidae > Clarias > Clarias magur. The sequence goes on from QNUK01000202.1 coordinate 984,821, forward strand.
GAACCTTGCTTTGTGCACTGGTGCGCGGTCATGTTGGAACAGGAAGAGGCCGTCTCCAATCTGCTCCCACAAAGTTGTGAACATTGTCCAACAGTTGTCCCAAAAGTCAGTACGCTGAAACATTAGGAGTTCCTCTCACTGGAAGTAAGTGGCCGAGCCCAACTCCACACCAGTTCCAACATGACTGCGCACCAGTGCACAAAGCACGGTCCATAAAGACGTGGATGAGCGAGTGTGGAAGAACTTGACGGAACACTGTTAAAGTTGAAGACTGAAGTTCATGCTATGATGGCTGCAAAGGGGGCGGGGCCAACATCATGTTAAACCTTATGGATTGAGAATCGAATGTTACTCAAGTTCGTATGCATGTGAAGGCAGGCGAGCGAATACTTTTGACAATATAGTGCATACAGTGGAATGAGCCGAACCGAAGTGAACAACGGCTAAGTTGTGTTCAAAACGTTTTTTTTTTTTGTCTAAAAGGGACGTGAATCACCATGGACCACCGGATACAATACTATCAGAATACTCAGGTGCTGATTCGATTTATATTGCGATTCTTTCTCCAAGTATAATGGTTTTCTAAACATCCCAATCTAATGTATATAGTTTAGATTTGCCTAAAAGTCTGAACAAACCTCGGGAATAATTTGCCCCTATTGCACAGGATGCTGCTGTACTGAGTGAATAGCTTAGCGCACGCCACCTGTAGGATTGTTGAGGAACTGCAGCATTTTACCACATAGAATGCAAAACATGTACAGTGGAACCTTGGTTTACGAGCATAATTCATTCCGGAAGTGGGCTCGTATTCCAAAATACTCGTAAACCAAGTCGAATTTTCCCATAAGAAATAATAAAAACTCAAATTCTTTTTTCCACAGCCCAAAGAAAAATGAACAAACAAAACAAATTAACCTGCACTTTACCTTTAAAAAAAAAAAGTTAAAATGTGTGTTTCCGTTTGTGTGCGCAGGCGCCGTGTATTTGTGTGTGTGTGTGTGGAATTACCCCATTCCCTCGCCTTGTCTTACACAGTAAAACTCCTCCTCCCTCCCCTCCCCTCGCTTTTTAAGTTTCACATCAAACAAACACACAACAGAAACACTGTTTTAACGGGGGGAAAAAAGAAATCGTTCTAAAGACAGTCGCGTGAGCGCATACTAACGGAATCACTGCCGTAATGTAAAAAAGAGAGTGTATACCTGTATGTTTGTGTGAAGCTGGGGAGGGGGGGTGTAAAGGCGAGAGAGTGTGTGTGTGTGTGTGTGTGTGTGTGTGTGTGTGTGTGTGTGTGTGTGTGTGTGTGTGTGAGTGTGTGTCAGTGTGACGTGTGTGCAAAGAGACACGCTGAAACAGAGACGGAGATGTTGATTATAGCAGTAAGAGACGAGCACTAAGACCCAGCAGGGGAGACGATTGTACATTGCAGTCAGTATAGCGATACGTGAATGAATACAAAAAAGCAGCTCAATATGTAACCGGAAAAATATTTCACTCTACAGTGCTGTGAAAAATATTTGCCGCTTCCTGATTTTTATTTATTTACTTGAATATTGCAGTCCTATCACAAAGATAATCTGAGTAAATATGAAATGCAGTTTTGAAACGAATCACCATTCATTTATTATGGGAGAGGCAGTTTGTTTTCTGTGTGTATATGAAGCACCTCTATATATAATTTCTTTTAGTGCTTCTCTTTTCTGTCTGGTGTGTATTTTAAGGACATTTCAGCTGAACACATTAGTAACAAGAACGACCAGACGTCTTCCGATGCATTAGCATTGAGCTCCACTTGTTTATTCATATTCCTGTGTCTGGTTTTGGGCGTCCTGCTTATTTTATATTACACTCACTCTCACACTCACTCTCTCTCTCTCTCAGGGAGGATGTGCTACGTTTTTGTGTCAGCCCCTGGATGTGGTGAAGACACGACTGATGAACTCTAAAGGAGAGTACAGAGTGAGTATGACTGTGACACGGGACTGTGACGCTCTTCTGATGAACGCTTTGGAAGGATGGAGCGAAAAACTCAAACTTAGACTGTAAGATCAAACCTGAACACGAGGAGAAGTGTGAGGAGCAGAGCAGATCAGAGCAGAAATGAAGGTCTTGGGTTCAGAATGGGGTCCAGTGTGTTTGGGCGTGTAAACCTGACCAGCACCATGTGTGTGTGTGTGACTTTAATCATTAATGAATAATTGCTGTGGTAAAAACAATAAAATATTTCAGAATGTGCTGTTGTTATAGATAAACAACTTTGCGTGTGTGTTTTAAGGGAGTGCTGCATTGTCTAACCGACATCGCAAAACTAGGACCACTGGCCTTCTACAAGGTACCCATACACACACACACACACACACACACACACACACACACATACTATACACGCTCCTTTACACATGTTATAGGGTCAGTCGACAAATCTAACCTTTCGTCTCACTTTTATAAATTCCAATACCAATGTTTTGTCTAACGTTCCTGGTCTCTCACTAACCGTCCAATCACGTCGCAGGGTTTAGTTCCAGCGGGGATCCGATTGGTTCCTCACACGGTTCTGACCTTCCTGTTCCTGGAGCAGCTGAGGACGTACTTTGGCATCAGGGTGATCAGCTGAGCGTGAGCTCTGAACTTTGACCATTTTGGCCACTCCCACTACCACGGTGAAGAGCCTGGACCGAGATGGACCTGTGATGTGCCCTCTCTCTCTCTCTCTCTCTCTCTCTCACACACACACACACACACACACACACACACACACACACAAACATATAGAGATATATCTTAAATGAATAAATAAAGGGCATTATAATGTATATGCACGTGCACGTGCGTGGGTGTAACGTCACGGTACATCACCATTCACGTCAGTCCTGTGGGCGCGTCCCAAACCACACCATGTAGACTAAACCGTGCACTACATCACACCTCAGAAACTATTGACCAACATGTGGACTTGCTACATCCTCGCACACACGTGCACTATTGAGCCATTTCTGTCTAACTAGAGCCCAATGATTATGATGCACAAAGTATTGGCACCCCCCCCCCCATTCCCACTACTTCCAAGTGTCGTCTTCATGTGCAAAGAGCATGTGTTTGTTTTGGGGTTTGCATGAGGATAAAGGGTTATTTTACATGGGTTTGAATCTTCCTTTAAAAAAAAAAAAAACAATGCTTAACGCTTAAATTACACACCAGGGCGGCGGTGGATCAAACGGTTAAGGCTCCAAGATGCTGATGGGAAGGTTGGCGGTTCCAGCCCCAGCACCGTCACGCTGCCCTGTTGAGCCCTTGACGAAAAACCCTTAACCCTGTCTCCTTCAGGGGGCGCTGTGTCCTGGTTGACATCCTCCTCTCTGACATCCAGCTTCTCAACTTTGATATGTGAAGATAATAATTCCACTGTTCTGTAAGGTACATATGACAAGTAATTGAGTCTTAACCATATTCTGTGCTTTTTTTAAACCAACCTTTTTTTTTTTTTTCAATCTGCTCCTGTTTTAGCCCAACCATAATTAAATAAACCTGATCTAAATTTCCAGCATGTAAAATCGCTTCAGATTTTCCCTGCGGGATTGTTTTTCTATCTCATCCTTTAGACTGACTGAAGGTTTATTTCATTCTGCACATTGCCCCCAGGAATCGCATAATTAACAGCTTCAGGGGGATAAAAACAGCTTCCAAGTCACAGATTCTTTACCATTCAGCCTCATTATTGTGGATTTTTTTTTCAGCCGTATGTTCCTAATGTTTAAGCTGATTTTGCTTTTTCCTAAGTCAGTAAGTTCCTTAAGGACTGTGGAGGCAGCGATGGCAAGTGGATATACTGTAAATCTGTGTAAAAGCTACAGTACGACAAGGGACAAAAAAAAAAAAAAAAAAAGAACCACTTATTTGGTGTAAATCTACATTTATACTAGAACGTGGTCAGATCCATTTATATAAAATTTTGTAAATACTGTAACGCTTTAAGAAGCCAGAAATTCACATCAAATTTTTGATGAGCAGTCCTGTGAGTGAGGTTTCTTCAGTTCCATATAGATTTTTTTTTTTTTTTTTTTTTTTTGACATATTATTTGGTTTTGCTTCATGACGAACCCCCTGGATATGGACATTTACTGATCAAAAAAAAAAGGTAAAAATCATGTTACGTTCCAGGCTGCACAGAGTTATGCATTTATTTTGGTTCAGTAAATTTCCACATCATCATATTATTATTATTATTATTATTATTATTTTTTTTTTTATGAGCAGCATCATATGAGACTCGCCAATCTTGTGATCGTCCCTTTATACTGCTGGATGCATGGGGTGCCAATACTTTGCGCAACACAAAACATCCAGGCCAGTAATGAAAATGAGCCAGTCAATAGTAACTACAGCCTCATCATATGTCTTTAATAAGTCATTTCCACTGCCGAGGATGTTGAGTACGTGAGACCGAACGCGCCATGTTCCTGAGTCAGAGCCTTTATAGATTTACTAGAGTTTAAAATGTAATAATGAAACTATGCGAGAGTTGATTTAAGTGTGTGTGTGTGAATTTGTATCGGCTGTAAAAGCCAGGACCAATTCATACCGCAGAACAAAGTTTACTGTAGTGCTTCGAAACTTCAGTTTACAGGAAGATTAATGCTGTACGTCATAGATATGCAAAAAGACTGACGACAAAAAGTGATTTGTAATGAAACTGGAAATCAAAGCCAGACTGGATTGCAGCTGGAGATTTAGCTGAGCATCATATAGTGAACTCATTTCTACTAATAAGATTTATTATACAGAATGTATAGTAACTAAAGACTAAAGCTGGAAAATGTCTGGAGAATATTTTTAATCATGAATTAAAGTAATAGATTATTAAATGAATTATGAACTACTGTCAGTGTGTTTTTCTTTTTGTTATTATTGTTATTATTATTATTATTAATTCATAAATAATTGGCAGCACAGTGGCTTAGTGGTTAGCACTGTCGCCTTGCACCTCCAGGTTCCAGGTTTGATTCCCCCTTGGAGTCTGTGTGCATGGAGTTTGCATGTTCTCCCCATGCTTGATGGGCTTCCTCCTGGTGCTCTGGTTTCCTCCCACAGATTAGGCTGATTGGTGTTCTTAAATTACCCACAGTGTGTGAATGGTGTCTGGTGGCCGTACCATGTTCATAAAATTGTAATAAATACAGTAGTTACCACTGGCCTCCACGGTCCCTAGTTGGACTCCTAGAGGTTCCTAGATGGATGGATGGATGGATGGATTATAGATAATTAATGCATAAAGTTCCCTTTGAAATTTTATTCACCAATGGAAGTCCTCATTTATTGTTCTTCATTATTTTATATATATATATATATATATATATATATATATATATATATATATTTTTTTTTTTTCATTTCTTCAGCTTGGAATATCTAGTGAAAGACTAAAAAACAAACCTGATATTGATATTGCTATCTTCGTTACACGTTGATGCTAAACGGTGGCCTCTGGATGGCGCCATGGTTGTGTATGATCATGAGAGGGAGAGAGCGTGAGAGAGGATGAGAGAGGTCAATAAAGTGAGAAGATCCAGACCGTCAGAGTTTCTGCTGTGAGCTGTGTCTCTGTTTTGTCAAAAAAGAAAAAAGCTTCCCTTTTTTTTTCTCTCCCTTTCTTGAAATGAAAGACTAATCGAATCAACCTGTTTGTCAGACTGCTCTGGTTATTTATTTCCTTTAATGCACATGCAAGTTTATTATAAGCATCACAATATGCATCGAGGTTTGTGTGTGTGTATGTGTGGTACTGACGGTTGTTTAATTTGTCTGTGTTTTAATTCCAGTCTCGTCTGCTTTGACGAATGTTCTCAGCTTGGACCCACGCAGCCACTGTGTGCTTTAATGAAATTAGTTGTGTCTCAAGAAATAAACTAATTAGAAACAAATTAGTCATTTAAATTATGTTGAATGTTTTGCAAGTTTCATGTCTGCAGGCTCACACCATTTTCAGGAGGTAAGGGTCTGCTCATGGACTCGGCCAGCCTAAACCCCCTGATGAAGTCCTGTGTTATGTTGCAGTGTGTTTTGGGTCGTTGTCTTGCTGCATGATGACATTCCTCCATCATGAGCTCCATCATCAATAAAGATCAGTGAGAACGTTCCAGCTCTGTGACTCCTTTGCAAAAACGGATTGTGGGTCCTGCCTGCTGGAGGTTATTAATGAGAGTAATTTTGGGGGGTTTCTCTACAGAGCAAAATAACATTTTTTTGTCATCAACTCTTGTCCTGTTGCCCAATCTGTTTGTTATTTGGTTATTAGTAGATTAGTAGGTTATTGCTGCTTCACAACAACTTGCTTTTCTCCTATAGACAGCTCTCTAGTCTTCTTGTTAGCTTTTCATGTTTAACAAAAATCCTGCGTTTGCAGCACCTGCCAGTCACATGTTCCAATACTTTTGGTAATGCTGTTAGTCTTTTGGCTGCTCCCGTTGATGGGGTCACTACAGCGGACCATTTGCTCTGAGCAGTTTAGGGTTAAGGGCCTTGCTCAAGGGCCCAACAGGGACAACTTGCTGGTGGTGGGGTTTGTACCTGGGACCTTCTGGACCATAGCCCAATGACTTAACCACCTGCCCAACACCTTGGCACAGGTTTTATGCAAAACCAAATGAATTGATGACTTCAAAGGTATTTCATATTTAAAAGAAAATGAAAATACACCACCTGCGCTTAATTTATTTTGGTTATTCTTGTCTAAAATGCCTTGAGCAGAACCAAATGTGTAGCCCGGAATAGTCCTGAAATCTATATCTATAACCAGCAGGGGTGAAGATCGGAATCCTTGGCCTCCTAAAGAGAAAATATTATGTTGAGCTTTCAAAAAACCACATTCTGAGCTTCGATTCAATGGCATACCCTGACTTACAGGGCCCCGGTCAAGAATTTCATATATGTCATTGCAGCTGGAGTTTTCAGACAAAGTCCAGCAATAACGCAGCCATCACGAGAGCTTCTGGTAGCCGCAGGGCAGAACGGCTCTGTTCCGTTCCTGACTGTGGGTTTAATATTTTTCAGACTGAAGGAAAAGTGAATTTGTCAATCATCTGCATAGTGAAGAAGAAATGTGTTACCTAAAAGTGTAGGCTATAGATCAATTTAAAAAGCAAATTAGGCTTTGTTCTGACTGAATTTGTTTGGGATATTTTATAAAAAATCAGGTGACTGGTTCTTAAATTAAATGTGTGATTTGAGCAGACCTGATGGTGCGAGGAACCAGACTGTGCACTAGTGGTCTCCTTGATCTTGACCTTCAATTTTTTATTTTTATTTTATTTTCTATAGCGCTTTTAACAATGGTCATTGTCTTAAAGCAGCTTCACAAAATGAAAAGAAAATTTATGGAAGTGTGTACGTGGGAGAAAATGTGTCTAGATAATGAGATTGTGTCTGATGAGCAAGTCAGTGGTGACGGCGACAGTGGCAAGGAAAAACTCCCTGAGATGGCAAAAGGAAGAAACCTTGAGAGGAACCAGCCTCAACAGGGAACACATCCTCATCTGGGTGATAACGGATAACAGAAATTATATAGCAATGTGTGTGTTATGCAGCTGAAAGTTCGATATAGTAGAAGTTATTTAAATTACACCTTCACCTTGATGATTGGTAGGCCACTGGAGATGGCATTTACATTTACATTACATTTGGCAGACGCTCTTATCCAGAGCGACTTACAAAAAGTGCTTTAAAGTTTACATTACTGGATAGATACTTACACTGGGTTAACAAGGTGAATAACTAAGTGCCATTAGTCTAACACAACTGGGAAGAGGTTTTTTTTGGGTTGGGGGGGGGTTGGTTCTGTAAGTACTGGAGAAATAGATAAGTTTTGAGTCGCCGTTTAAAGATAGTCAAAGTCTCTGCTCTTCGGACATCTAGAGGAAGTTCGTTCCACCACCTAGGTGCCAGAACAGAAAAGAGTCTGGATGAATGCCGCCTTGATCCCTGAGAGATGCTGGGACGAGGCAAGCAGTGCTGGAGGATCGGAGGGAACGCGGCGCAGTGCATGGTGTGATTAGAGCAGAGAGGTAAGTGGGTGCTGGGCCATTTTTAGCTTTGTAGGCAAGCATTAGTGTTTTGAATTTGATGCGGGCAGCTACAGGAAGCCAGTGCAAGGAGCGGAGGAGTGGAGTGGTGTGGGAGAACTTGGGAAGGTTGAAAACGAGACGTGCTGCTGCATTCTGGATCAGTTGCAGAGGACGAGTTGTGGACAGAGGCAGGCCAGCCAGGAGTGAGTTGCAGTAGTCCAGTCTTGAAATAACAAGGGACTGAACAAGCACCTGAGTAGCCTGTGAAGAAAGAAATGGGCGAATTTTTCTAATATTGTAAAGAAGAAATCTACAAGAGCGAGTAAGGTTAGCGATGTGTGGGGAAAATGACAGATGATTGTCCATGGTTACCCCAAGACTGCGGGCGGTGGCTGAAGGAGTGATTTGACTGTTGTCCAGGGATACCAGGAATGAACAACAGTTTGGTTTTACTCAGATAGAGGATGAGATGTCTGCCAGACATGCTGAGATCCGCGTGGAAACCTGAGTGTCAGAGGGAGGAAAGGAGAAAACAAGTTGAGCGTCATCTGCATAACAATGGTATGAAAATCCATGCGATAATATGACCTTACCAAGAGACCGGGTATAGAGGGAGAACAGAAGAGGACCAAGTACTGAGCCCTGCGGAACACCAGTAGAGAGTCTACATGGGGCAGATGTAGATCCACTCCATGTCACCTCATATGACCCATCTTCTAGGTAAGAAGCTAACCATTGCCACGCTGTTCCACAAATACCAAGGCTTGTGAGAATAGATAATAGGATCTTGTGGTTCACTGTGTCAAATGCAGCTGACAGGTCCAGGAGGATCAGGACAGATGACAGTTTAGCAGATCTAGCAGCTATATAGTGAGCTACAATTATTATTATTATTTTTTTATTGCACCTCCAGGGTCCAGGTTCTATTCCCACCTGTGTGCATGTTCTCCTCATGTTTGCTTGGTTTACTGTCCATGTTTGGTTGGTACTCCGGTTTCCCTCCACAGTCCAAAAACAGACAGATTAGTCTAACTGGCATTCCCAAATTGTCCATAGTGTACAGGTGTGCAAAAAGACTATTGAATTGCTCCCCTATGACTGAAGCATGATGTAAAGATCTCAGCCTTTTGTCTAAAGTGCATCTTCAGTATTCAGTATGGTGATGAGGTAAAGACGAGAGCTTGGAGAACAACATGCTAAATCTATTAACGAAAGAAAGCATTTTAGTCCAGTGTTGTGAGCTTGGAAGTGACAGAGCAGGGTAAGTTCCGGGATAGTACAGGTGCAGTACACCAAAAATCAGCAGTTGATTTATGAGTACAAGCATTGAGAAGAAGAGGTTTTCAGTTTTCTACTGAATGGAATACAGAGGGAATAACACACGGTTGCTCGGTTGCTACAGGAGTCATTTGTGAGAATGAAGTCAAGGATGTTGAGTTATTTAATCTGTACTAAGTGAAAAAACAGTTAACAGGAACTTAATCCTCCAGGACCTCCAAGCTCAGGACATCAGGACTGTCAACCCCATCACTGCTTGATGGTCTCAGTTTAAAAACAAAACAGTACAGTGCTCCATGATTCTGAAAAGTGGAACAAATCCAACTCACCGTACTCATAAATGTCCTGAACTGATTTTTATTTGTTAAAAAAAGGTAAGGCTGTAATGATCAGCAATGCAAATGTAATTCCTTAAAGCAAGCCTGCAGGTGTATTTTGTGGCAAGGCATTAATACAGTGTGCAAATATTGATGCTATGAATTAATACAGTATTTTGATCCAAATGAACATCATGGCCACAATTCAATACATCATGACAACATTGAGGCTGTTTGATTGATGATTTATGGCGATTGGTACCTTTTGGCCAGGAACGCGTATAAATATAAAGGCTACGACTCAAATCCATTCATGGATATCTTGTGTTTAGGAACTGATATTACAGAGGCAACACTTTAATATATCAAGGTCAGGAATTAATACGGCAAGGCTGTGACTTTTAATATTTCAAGGTCAAAAGTTACTATATAGATGCCGGGGCTTCATATTGCAAGACGGCTCATATTTCACAGCTGCAAAATAATATACGGCAGCCGAAGTTGTGGCAACAAATTATTATCCTGGGAAACCCTAGGGGCTACATCTAATACTTTGTTGGAATGTAACGCTTGGATTCAAATGAATTATTGCATGAGAAGGAGGAAAAAGTTCAAGTCGTCAATTAACTCAGGTTGCACTGGCCAAAGAGGTCTGTTTAATCGACTCCTTAGTGTTTAATCATTTCAAAAATCATTAGCAGTCCAATTAGTCCTATTTAGCGTCCAAATCAACTTTAACGAATCCGACCTTGTTACCTCGGAGGCTCGGTGTGTTTGTGGTTTCTGTTTAAGTTCACGTCCTTTCCAGTTACACGCCTGCACCGACTGCACGGGTTCATCAATCATATGAGTCAGGGGATTAATGGATTGTTGTTGTGTTGCCGAGTTAATGGATGGGATTCAATGGTGTGCGTTTTACTCTCGGCAGCATGCGCGGTGTTGTTTGCTGTTGCCATATCACATAAACACGCGCCTTCTTTTGTCCTCAATAGTCTCTCAGGCATGCACAGAAGACATACAACATGAACTGAACACATTACTTGAAGACTCCTCGAGGTCTCTCCATCACACATAGCGCGATTGATGCTCGTTTCTGACGCACAAGCAGCCTCATTCCTCTGCTCAAGGTCTGCGTGATCGCTCGAGAGTCGTCTCGCACAGAAAGCGCTTTGTACGTGGTTCAGAGACCTGCTGTGTCTTTTACTGATGTGTGCTCGTAATTCCACGGGGAAAAAGCATATGGGGATCATTAGGTGTAGGGGCGTTGGATGAGGTGCAATTTAGTGTGTGTGTGTGTGTGTGTGTGTGTGTGTGTGTGGGGGGGTGTTTGAATGAAATGCACTGTGGGATGGAGTGGAAATGAGTGACTGTGATATTAGTGCACACACAGATATTAGGGAGTGGGAGAATGAAGAAGACAGAAAGCCTAAAAAAGAACTACAATATATTGTTAATACAAGCTAAAATACAGCAGGGGGCGCCGGTCAGAGTCGAGTTAATGGTTATTACGCTACAGATTTAATGCATACTGGATTTTCTATCAGTGTTGATTAATTTTCTATAATAGCAGCTGTGACAGTTATACGGAATTATATACAAATGCCCTCGATCTTATCACATCATATTGTATCACACTGGATCACACTGTATTGTATCATATTGTACTGTATCGTTTCGTACTGTAACCTATCATATTGCAAAGCGTTGCATTATATCCTGTTACATTGTATCATATCATATTTTATTGAATTATACCATATCACATCATGTCATATTGCTATTGTACCAAATTAAATAATATACTTTATTACAGTATATCACCTTGTATCATATATTTTTGTATCGTATTGCATCACATCATATCACGCTGTACTGTACCATGTCATCTGTTTGCATTATATTGTGTCAAATTGCATAATATACCATATTGCATCATATCATATCGTATTGCATTGTATTGTATCGGGACACACTGTTTTACCATCTGGACAGGGTGCCAATCCGTCCCAGGGCACACACACATACACACACTCAAACACTCATTGACAGACTACTGGCAATTTGGGAATGTCAGTTAGCATAACCTGCATGTCTTTGTACTGTGGGAGGAAACCCACCAAGCATGGGGAGGACATGCAAACTCCACACACAAACCCTGAGATGGGACTTGAACCTGGACCCCAGAGTCATATCTTTATTCTTGTGGATACAGTGCTAACCACTAACCCAATGTGCCACACATATCGTATGGCATTGCATCATATTAAGATCATAATGTATTGTATCATATTGCAGAGTTTTGTATCACATCATATCAAATCATATCATCCTGTATTGTATAATATCGCACTGTATATTATATTTTTATATGCAACATATAGCAAACCATACTGTATTGTACTGTATTGATTTCTATTGCATCATATCATATTGTATTACATTTCATCATATAACATGTTGTATTGAAGTATTTCATAGTGTAATGTGATCACATTACATCTTACTGTGTCAAATCGTTTATACACTTTGCATCATATCATATCGTATTGTCTTGTACACTCACCTAAAGGATTATTAGGAACACCTGATTAATTTCTTATTAATGCAATTATCTAAATCAACCAATCACATGGCAGTTGCTTCAATGCATTTAGGGGTGTGGTCCTGGTCAAGACAATCTCCCGAACTCCAAACTGAATGTCAGAATGGGAAAGAAAGGTGATTTAAGCAATTTTGAGCGTGGCATGGTTCTTGGTGCCAGACGGGCCGGTCTGAGTATTTCACAATCTGCTCAGTTCCTGGGATTTTCACACAACCATTTCTAGGGTTTACAAAGAATGGTGTGAAAAGGGAAAAACATCCAGTATGCGGCAGTCCTGTGGGAAAAAATGCCTTGTTCATGCTAGAGGTCAGAGGAGAATGGGCCGAATGATTAAACTTGATAGAAAACTGAACTTTGATTGAAATAACCACTCGTTACCAAAATTGGACAGTTAAAGACTGGAAAAATTTTGCCTGGTCTGATGAGTCTCGATTTCTGTTGAGACATTCAAATGGTAGAGTCAGAATTTGGCGTAAACAGAATGAGAACATGGATCCATCATGCCTTGTTACCACTGTGCAGGCTGCTGCTGGTGGTGGTGTAATGGTGTGGGGGATCTTTTCTTGGCACACTTAGTGCCAATTGGGCATCGTTTAAATGCCATGGCCTACCTGAGCATTGTTTCTGACCATGTCCATCCCTTTATGACCACCATGTACACATCCTCTGATGGCTACTTCCGGCAGGATAATGCACCATGTCACAAAGCTCGAATCATTTCAAATTGGTTTCTTGAACATGACAATGAGTTCACTGTACTAAAATGACCCCCACAGTCACCAGTCATCGCAACCCAATAGAGCATCTTTGGGATGTGGTGGAACGGGAGCTTCGTGCCCTGGATGTGCATCCCACAAATCTCCATCAACTGCAAGATTCTATCCTATCAATATGGGCCAACGTTTCTAAAGAATGCTTTCAGCACCTTGTTGAATCAATGCCATATAGAATGCCATGTAGAAGGCGAAAGGGGGTCAAACACCATATTAGTATGGTGTTCCTAATAATACTTTAGGTGAGTGTATAATATGTACATACTGTATAACACATCTTGTATTATACTGTATTAATCACAATCACTCTCTCACTCACTCATCATATTCTGTATTCAGGGTCACAGGGGGGGGCCTGGAGTCTATCCCAGGAGACTTAGTCACGAGGCAGGGTACACCCTGGACAGGGTGCCAAACCATCATAGGGCACACACTCATAAACACACACACACACTCATTTACCCACTACGGGCAATTTGGGAATGCGAATTAGCCTAACCTACATGTCTTTGGACTGTGGGAGGAAACAGGAGTACCCAGAGGAAACCCACTAAGCACAGGGAGAACATGCAAACCCCATGCACACAGAGACGGGAATCAACCTGGCCGGGAATTGAACCATGACTCTGGCGATGCAAGGCGACAGTGCTACCACTACTGTACTGTATTACATCATATTTCATTTATTTATTTTTTTATCACATTGTTTTGGTATCAAAACATATTGAATTGTATAATTTCTATAGCAAAAGCTCACTTGCAGCAACCTGTATAGCTGAGACTTCACATAAACTGATTTACTGATATTGTAAACATGTAGTTCTAAACATGAGTAAAAAAAAATTAATTGCCACCATTTAAATTCAAATGTGTAAGCGGTGCCCTGTTCCACATACTCACGCAAATGTTTAACAGTGTTTCAGAGAAGCGCACATCAGTATGCGCTCATAAATAAATTAGCAGCCCTGAGGGAAATATGTGAATCATTCCGATCTGTCCTGTGTTCCATGTCGGCTTTGAAGCATTATTGAAGTAATTTGCATAATTAACCAGGCCCCGGTGCAATTAACAATCATCTGGCATTGAGATGAAAACCACAATAAAATGTCCAGGCAGGGATCGACTCCACTGGGTCGCGCTGCACCGGCCGCTGCATCTCAATGCATCATAAATGACATGAATATTTCAATTAACGCGTTAAAAGAAAATTGGCACTGAAAATCTTACAGTGACAAAATTTGAGCCATTAAAAGATTATACAAACAGCCTTGGAGGAATGTTTATGATATGAACTTGACCTTTGACCTGAACTTCAAATCTAAAAAAAAAATCTAAATCTGCATTAATAAACAATTTAAAAATAATTTTAAAAAGGACATTATTTTCAGGATCCCAAATAAAGGTTATTACAGGAATCGATTCCTTAATATGACTAAAGACAGTAAAGGATATGCGCTTACCCAGAATAACTTTTTGGCTTTTTTTTTTTTTTCAAAAGAGAAACGTTAGTTAGCAATTTCTTCAAGCATTTGAGAAAATATAGTATATAGTACTGTACAGTATGTACAGTATCTATATAAAAAATGTTAGCTCCTTTAAATAAAGGATGCCAATAATTTTGGAATTTACCTCATGTCTGCTAATTTTAAAAGATTATTATGTTATTTTATAATTAAGCAACTTCACACTCAAGGTCATGCTGTTGTATTGAATATCAGCACGGCTGTTATGTGGTCGGAGGTACGAGGTTGCAGTCCAAGCTGAAGATATCACAGCCGTGCTGATATTCAGTACAACAGCACAACCTCAAGAACGATATTGCTTTCATAAAGCAGTTCCATAAACACCATTTATTATTAAGAGATTATGATTTGTTTCTTCATTTAGCCAGTTATTTTGCTCCATCAACAGGTATCCTTCTGTGTCTGGCAAAACAAACTAACCGCGGCTGGCAGTTAGCGAGCAACAGGGGTGAAAATAGAAATTTACTTTAATTCCACTTATTCCACTTCAGCTAGAATATCAGCTCCATTAACTTCGGGCTCTGCGGTAGCATTACATGGAAAGCTAATGTGCTATGTATGGTGTACAATCTCTTGTTCCACTCACGACTCTCCTCAATGCAGCGGACCGTAAAGACCGTGTATAACTGTACACATCATGGGATATCAAACCTACCCAGAATGCTTTGCAATCCGAGACACTTTTTTTCTTCTAACAACAAGAATTGTTCAAATTTATGAAGAGCTTAAATTGACCAGAAGAAAATATAACATTGTATATCTATTTGTCAATTTATTTAGCGAGTGTAGCTTTGTTTCTGAGTGCTATTGTGTGTGCTAGCTAAAGCAAACTAGCGACTATGAACCAAGAATCACTCGCTTAACAGTACAGCCATAGACTCTAGACAAACCAAACAAATGGAGCATGGCTGTTGGTTGGAACAGGCCTACTTAACCTCAGTAACCACAAGCCAACTAGCTTAGCTTTAGCATAGCTAAAATGCTAATTTACATGTAAACATATATGCCACGCCCCTAATTATAGACAATTTTGTGGCTTAATATAATTTAAAGTGACACATTGTCATGAATGAGAAATCTGGATATTGATACCAAAATTGTTTTCGACACCTTTAACATATTAAATAAGTTTATTTCTCTGGTGAGGTTTAACATGAGGGTATAGGGATTGACTCCCTTTCGGATCCTAGTGGTCATTAGTGGAATTGCAAGTTTTGGCACCTGAACTCAGAACCAGAAGTTGGCCCTTGAATACAAGTATTACATAATGATTTATTTAAACCACTGAGCCAAACTGATAATTTTGGTTTAATAGAGACATCATACTGTATAATGAAAAAAAAAATGCCTTTGAGTGCCACACAAAAACACGATCAATCTAGCACCAAGGCTTGGAATGTACCGTCCTTCGTGCACGTCCCTGTGACTGAGTCGTAGCCATAGAAACAATTACGTATTACGAACGAGCGCATTAACGTAAAACACGTGAGTCTCAGCTTTTTCTGATGTTACTTAGCACCCTTAGGGTCCAGAATTCATCTGTGCCCGTAAAGAGCATTGCTCTCAAATTATAAATATAAAGGAAAAGTTCTGCCAATCAGTCCGTGTGCAAATCTCTGCAGAAGAAAGAAATCAGATAAGACGATTTCACGAGTTTGCGCTCGTGACACACCCGCTACACATTGTTGAGTCATGAGGGGAAGGCGATGCAGACAAAAACAGTACTGGAACACGTCCAAGCCATGAAAGCAGAGTACGCTCGAGCCGTGTCTGAGAAAAACATCTGTTCTGCCAGGATCGGATTTAACCAGCGTTCTTTACTCAGACTGTTCATTCTTTCTTCCTTTTTTCTTATACAGCTGTCTTTGGCACAGATGCTCATGTTCCTCTTTGTGTGTGTGTGTGTGTGTGTGTGTGTGTGTGTGTGTTAAATCTAGCTCTGGCCCAACTACAAAAAAACACATCTTCAATTGATTACACCCGAGGAATTTGGTTTGTGATTGGCTTCAGGCGCGTGCTCAGAGAAGGTGCACTTTTAAAAGATTTAACTTGTAAAAAATAAGCTAAATCACGCCGAACTTTTTATAGTTTGATAAAACACACAGACAGTGACCTTTTTAAACTGTCAGTGAAAGTGTCATACATTGAAAACATCTATACTTTTAATTAGAGTTGGTAATATGAGACTTAATTAATTCTGCAACTCACGCCACGAAGCTGGGAAAAAGATTTTCTCACTAATTTTGATCTTTTTTTTTTTTCTTTTTCTTGTCTGTATTTACTTCGTGATTTATTTAATGAATTCCGTGGTTTAAAATAAATAATGGAGACTTTATTCAAAGCTAAGCGCTGAGGGGTGAATGTTAAAAAAAGAAAAGAAAAACAAAGAATTTAAATAGCTCAATTATTTCCCCTTGTTCAACATGTAATATATCAGCCGAGACAAGAGTTTGTTTTTCTTTTTTACAATGGACAAGAGCTTCTTTTCTTCGCTAACCAGTTTTCTTTCCTGATAAGTACATGAACATAGTTTGCTCATCTGACAAACAAAGATAGTATGAAGCTATGCAGGCAAATCAAAACAATCATATTCATGGCGATTAGTGTTGTACTTTTGTGTACTTATTTCTCATTTCCCATCAGATCAAATGCCTAGTCCACACAGTCGCATGTATTTTTCTAGCTCTCGATTGCATTCAATGCCAGGGGTCTCAGGGCACCTGTCCATTGCAGGGAACAAGCATGCACACACTTATGGGTAGTTTAGGAACAGCAATTAACTCTAATCTGCATGTCTTTGATCTGCTGGAGGAAACCTGAGTACCATGAGGAAGTCCACCAAGTACAGGGAGAACAAACCCTTGACCCTGGATGCCTGAGGCCATAGTGCTAACCACAAAGGCATCATGGCACCTGACTTTCATTCCCAAGAACAAGATCTTATCTTGTCCATAAAAATTCTTCGTATGAAAAGGCAAACACGTGTTGTCAAAGCATTGTGGCCAATCAGAAACCTGAAAAAAGTAGGAACACTGAAAATGGAGTTTCTAATTATCTTCACTATTGACCAAATTAAAATGGAGGTTGCATGTGTCCAAACTGCCAAAAAGAAATACTGGATAGGCCATGCTTTCAAATGAAAAACTTTAATCGTCACAAGCAAATTGAGCAAAAAAGTCCCAATTTGGCTACTCGTTGTAGCCTCGTGGGTTTAGTGGTAAAATAAATAAGCATACCTCAATGAATCAAGGTTCAAGTCATCAACTCCACTTTTTGAATCAAAATTTTTCATCATTTCGACCATTCACGCTTGTCTTTCAGTCTGTCCTTAATCTGTCCGCTTAATAAGTGAAGTAAAAAAGTGTTTCAGAGCTGACGTGCGTGTGTTGAGTAGGAGAAAAACATGAGATGTTCAAGGCACAGGGTATGCTAGGACCAAGGTTAGGAATAAACAAGCAACAACGAACAGTGGCTTGGGATTTAAACCAACTCGCCCAGCGCACCAGAGCTTCCCACATGAGCCGTGGCACTTCTCATCTTTTCAAGGTTATTCAGTTATTTATTTTTCTTCCTACGGAAAGCTTTACAAGACCATCGACAGAAAACTGCGTCATAACTCATGATTTTATTTTTATTATTACAGAGAGTCAAGACTTCAAGACTTGAAATGAATTTCAGTTCCACACTTTGGAAAAATAACATACTCATGAGCCAAATATGTATTGTAGTTTGAGGAATCATATTGTTTACTTGCAGGAGCTTTGGTAGCTATATATCATGTATACACAATATATCATATATTGGTGCAGAAGCCGAATGGCAGAATATGTATGTGTGTAGATCTACCCAGGTGCTATGATTCAGCCTGCCAGTTTTATCGTCTAATGACTATTCAAATGAAAGTTAGTGTGTCTGTGGCTCTTCAGTATTTTACCCTGAAGTCAGAAAACATGTTGATATCGGGGGAGAGAATCTATTTAAGACTTTTAAACAGGCACATTGACAATGAACATGTTTTAGAGTCTCTTAATGAATTTCCTGACGCTCATTTAAAAGAAACCAAAAAAAAAAAAAAAAAGAAATGGTTCAACTTTGCATTACTCTGTTGGGCTCAGTACTTCCTCCTCTTCCTCCTCATTCCTTATATGGCAATATGTCTGTTAGATTTAAAAGAGTGTCTGAGATGTTTAAGTTTTAAGAGGAATGTAAAGAAGAAGACTTATTGCTTTACGTATCCACCGCACCTCGAACTGGGAGAGATGGACAAACAATCACATACACACATGCATGCATGATGCTCTGTTTATTATCAGCGAAGAGAGCATATACAGCTTTTGTCCATGTGCTCTGTGTGACATACATCCCGTACATCAAAAGAACCCGTCATTACCAGGTAAGTTATGTAAGAGAGAGACCCAGAGACAGACAGAGGATAAGAAATACATTGGCATTTTCTGGTTAAACAAAAAGGTCAAGCAGACATGAGCTGTTTGTACCTATGTTTATCTGGACACAGGCTATAGGAAGTGTTACCATATATTCATCTGGAAGCTATAGGAAGTGTTGCCATGTAAGGAATCAGGAAGCACAATGAGATGAGGGGGGTTGTTTTATGGGCATCGAGACATGGGAAAGTTCACATCATATTGCAAACCCTTACAACTTCCTATGCTTTCTTCCTCTCCTTTGTTTCACTAAATTTCCATAGAACATGTGAATGGCTCATGCTTTTAAGATATAGCAACAGATCAGCTGTATATCACATGTACAGTACCAGTCAAAAGTTTCATCATTTTTGAATTTGGATTTACACAATATCTTCAACTCCTCTGGGAAGGCTTTTCACAAGGTTTAGGAGTGTGTTCATGGGAATTGTTGACCCATTTTTGAGTCAAGTTCTTCTACCCCAAACTTGCTCATCAGTGTCTTTATGGACCTTGCTTTGTGGTGTGCAGCCATGTTGCAACAGGAAAGGGCCATCTCCAAACTGTTCCCAACAAAGTTGTGCATGAAGCATGAAATTGTTCAAATTGTCTTGGTATGCTGAAGCATTAAGAGTTTTTTTTTTTACTGAAAGTAAGGGGCCGAGCCCAACTACAACCCCACACCAGCTCCAACATGACTGCGCACCAGTGCACAAAGCATGCCAAGGTCAGCTGTTCGGGAACAGTTCTTGTAAGAACAGTATTGTGTCAGGTGCATCTGCAAAACCCATCACGCACAATGATGAAACTGGCTCTTATACAAACCTTCCCAGGAAAGAAAGCTGAAAACTTCCCTCTGCTGCAGAGGAGAAATCCATTTAAAGTTACCAGCCTCAAGATGTCTTCCTCTGTGCTCAGAAGCGTAGAGTGTGTGCCCTGAGGATAACTGGAATAGATAATGGATTACTGGATGGATCTTCGAACCAAAATCAAGAGTACAACAGCACTACGGTGTAATTATTAGTGTTTTTTTTTTTGGCAAATAAATATTGATTTTTTTTTTTTTTTTAATACGATAGCTGTCCCAAAAAGCTTCAAATAATAAGCATCATGTTTAAAAATACTTTTTGTGTCTGGGTTTTTTTTTTTTTTTTGCACTACATTAGATCTATTACTTTTCCATCGAGTTGGAGTGGATGAGAGAAAGACTGGAGTGAATGTGTGTTAGTAGCTTCTATGCGGCTCTCAGTTATGAGTAACGTATTCTTAAATATCACCTATTCACTGAGAATGATTAGCAATTCCTCTATTCTTTTCACTGCAGCCTTTGCGATGAATAAAATGAAGGAGAAATGAAACAGTGTTGAGAGCAAGAGAGGTGTAACGAGGATAGAGCGAGGATTTACAGAGAGACTAATGAAAGACAGAGAAACAGGAAACCAAAGGCATAAAACTAGACAAAAAAAAAATGTGAAAAAAAAAAACAGAAAGAAATCTATATTTTCTGCATTAATTAGCTTTGACTGGTGGGCAGTAATTAAAACATTTGATTTAATTAATTAGCTGTATTTGATTTAATTAATTAGCTGTATCTCTCTCTCTCTCTCTCTCTGTCTGCATTCTTCTTTGTGGCAATAATTCACTGTATAAAATGCACTGGTGAATTGTACATGGCAGGATGACAACAAGTCCCTATCTGTCCGTGTGTGTGTGTGTGTGTGTGTGTGTGTGTGTGTGTGTGTGTGTGTGTGTGTGTGTGAGAGAGAGAGAGAGAGAGAGAGAGAGAGCAAATTATTTTGTATGCTTGATGAGGACTACACGGAGTCTCATGGGCATCAGTGTATGTAATAGCACATTTATTTCTGTGTGGGTTTTCTGAAAAACTCCCACGGGCCAACATGCACACACACACACACACACACACACACACACACACACACACACACACACACACACACACACACACAAACACACACACACACACACAGTCTGTATAATAGGTTTTAATGCATTGCTTCTAAAGCAATTTGACTGTCAAACAGAAACAAGAACAAAGTGAAAGTGACTTAACAGACCAATGCAATTAAATCAAACTTCGTAATAAATCTACAATACTGTATGTACACTTCGTTGCTCACGTTCTCTTGATCTGCTAATTTTTTTTTTCTAATAATTCCAATTGTCGGTTATAGTCATGGTGTTAGTATGCCTAACCTGTCCTGAAATTAAGAGCAAAATTTTGCCACTTTGTTTATATTTCTTTCTTTGGTTCCTTTTTTTTTTTTACATTTTTACATTAATGGATGATCTACAGGACCTTTTTCATCTAACGGTGAGCAGTAGTGTCTCTTTTATGTCCATCTATTTCCATTGGCTCATTACATAGTTAACTCCACTCCAGGGACATGCACCTGGTTTGCATTTCGATCCCATTGTCCCCGTTTTTTTGTTTTTTGCTCTGTCTCTGGCTTGGACTGTGCTCTTGGCCATAACTCAGTCTCCTGGCTCAGTCACTGCTACTAGTCGTGTCTCAGTTGCTCCTCTGGGGTTGTCTCGGGCTCTGCTAGAATCTTTATCCCCCCAAACACACACACACACACACACACACACACACACACACACACACACACACACACACACACACACACACACGCACTAGTCCCAGTCACGGATGCATTTATATGTCAAAAGAGGTCACTTTGCGTGTCACAACCTTTATTTTATTCTTTCCCCATTTTAATCAAAGAGAATAATTTTATTTCCATTGTCAGTTGGAAATCTTGTCCCAGTCTAAATCACTAATGTTAGTCCCAGGCCAGTCAGGAGGCTGGTACCCTTCACTAATCTTGCACCAGTATTAGATGCTGATGTTGACCCTGGTATATTTGCTGATCTTACACCAGTAACAATCATTAATGTTGCACCAATATCAGTCACAGGTTTTAATCCGTCATCGGTCATTGATCCTGAGTCTCAGTTGCTGATCCTGCACAATTATCAGTCGATGATCCTGAACCATTGTCAGTCGATGATCCTGAACCAGTTAATTAATGCTCTTGACCCTATAGTTCCTGGTCTTCCACCAGTAACATTAGCTTTGGTCACTGATCTTGCTTCACTAATAAATGTTGATCCTACACCAGGATCATTTGGTGATCTTGCAGCATCTTGCACCAGCATCAGTCACTGATCTCACCAAACTGTCAGTCAGTAAACTTGTACCAGTCTTAGCTTCTGATCTTGCATGGAAAAGCACATTTTCCACTACTATTCTTGATCTTGCATTAATATCAGTTACTGACCCCCTTTTAATCTGAGTTACTGATCTTGCCAAAGGCTCAGTTGCAGATAATACACCAATATCAGTCATTCATTTGACTTCAATATCATCTGCTCTTGTACCAGTCTTGATCACCAATTTTGCCCCACAGTCATCTTAGAAAGCAAAATATCCTTGAATATAGACAAACCCATGTCTTATGCCCTATTGTAAAATACATTTTACAACAAACTAAATCTAAAAAAAATATTAAGTTGATTTCTAGTTACATGTTACTAAAATTGTAAGTGAAATGTTCTTGTGCTATTGGCAGAGCATTTTGCCTCTTTCAAGAAATAAATTCCAAAAACACGCAAAATTCAGTCTATGAGAGAAAAAGAAATACATTTAGTAATCTTAGATTTGATTTGTTGTAATCCAGGATCAGTCAACAAAGCCTTACTAGCCTGATCAAGGTCAGCTTCAGGTCCCTGATCATTCTTCTAGTTAAGGTTCTCATTTAGTTTAAATTACTGACTCAGGTCCAGATACACCACCTTGTCTTTGTGTCTTGAATGCTCTAGATGATGCCATTCTGGTTCCCATGCACTACGGCTATATGCTAGCTATTACTGGATTAACTTCTCTTATTACTGACTAAAAAGAAACTGGAGTCAGTTTTTATACAAAATGCTTATACAGTGAAAGCTTGGATTATTAGCATAATTCCTTCTGGAAGCGGGCTCGTATTCCAAATCAAATTTTCCCATAAGAAATAATGAAAATTCAAATAATTCGTTCCACAGCCCCAAAAAATAAATACAGAAAAAAAAAATCAAGAACATATATAAAGTAAAAATAAAACAAATTAACTTGCACTTTACCATTAAAAAAAGTTAAAATAAATCCCAACAGATATGTGTTTCCGTATGTGCGCACAGGCGCTGTGTGTGTGTGTGTGTGTGTGTGTGTGTGTGTGTGTGTGTGTGTGTGTGTGTGTGGAATTAGCCCCTTCCCTCGCCTTGTCTTACACAGTAAAACTCCTCCTCCCTCCCCCAACTTGCTTTTTAAGTTTCACAGCAAACACACACATCGGAAACACTGTTTTAATGGGGAAAAGAGAAATCTATCTAATGCGAATCACTGCTGTAAAGTAAAAAAAACAAACAAACAAATAAACCAGCACCTTACCTTTGAAAAGAATTGCGACAGAGCGGAGTTTCTGTGTAGAGCAGAGTGTGTGTGTATGTGTGAAGCCGGGGAGAGTGTGTGTGTATGTGTGAAGCCGGGGAGAGTGTGTGTGTGTGTGTGTGTCGGTGTGTCGGTGTGTGTGTGTCTTTGTCAAAAAACTAATGTAAACCAAGACATGCTCGTTTTTCAAAGCAAAATTTTATTAAAAATCTTTGCTCGTCTTGCGGAACACTAGTAAACCGAGTTACTCGCAATCCGAGGTTCCACTGTATTGCCAGATTCTAGACACCTCCAGAATGAGGGGAATCTTTCCTACCTGCCTGAGATCTGTGGGAGTCTAAACAAGTTTCTCCTGAATACATAAATCTGTAGGGGGTTTGTTTAATTTCCTGTAGTCTTGCATACTGAGTCAACCCAAACTTTTGAACAACACTGTTGAAAATATAGATTTAATTTGGCCATTTTTGTAAAAGGATATTTGGAGTCAGACTTCTATATCTTCACCTCGCCATCCCTATGTGCTAGACTCTGGGAGGAGAGGATAGGTGGCAGTGCATTACACACACACAGATAAACACACATACACACACATACACACAAAGGGCTCGGTTAATGTGAATTCTGTTCCTCATTAGTTCATAATGCATACAGTGATAAGGAACCAGCAGGGTTAGTGAGTGCGCTGATGCCTATAATGAATCATTCACAGGAGTGTGTGTGTGTGTGTGTGTGTATACAGACTGATAGGGGCACACACTACTAGGGTTTACATGTAGTAATGCTGCAGTGTAAAGGTCTCTCTCTCTCTCTCTCTTTTACTCTTTCTCCTGTACCTGCAGCGGCTAATTTGAAATTTTGCTCATGCTGTGTGTCCACTTCTGAGTGTGGCTGATGTGGTGTGTGTGTGTGTGTGTGTGTGTGTGTGTGTGTGTGTGTGTGTGTGTGTGTGTGTGTGTGTGTGTGTGTGTGTGTGTGCACGGTAAGCGATGCACAAAATGACAAGGAGGAGAATGACAGACGGGTACAGGAATTAAGAAAACAATTAGAGATGGAGACAAAGTTAGAAAAGAGTGAGAAACTAAAACAGAAGGTAAGGTATTGATAAAAAGATGAAGAGAAGTGGAATTTATGAAAAACATATTGAATGAGTAGCAAATGAACTAAGGGATAGAAAGAGACAGACAGACATACAGACGTACAGACAGACAGGGGGACTCCTCTTGTGTGCTTGAGTAAGGAGCCTCTCATTCATTACCTATTTAGTTCCTTACAGCTGCTTTCCTACACACACACACACACACACACACACACACACACACACACACACACACACACGCAAACAGGTTCCTGAGACTTTTTTTAAATGAAAGGCAAACAACAAAGAATGTGTCACTGTTATGTTAATGTGTGGTTGAAGGTCATTGTCAGGGTCAGAATCAGTCATATTTTGAAACAAATGGTCTGATATATGGTACACAACCACCTGGTATGGAGGTCAGTGCATCCGTGTGTGTGTGCGTGTGTGTGTGTGTGTGTGTGTGTGTGTGTGTGTGTGTGTGTGTGTGTGTGTGTCTGTTTGCATGGATGGTTCATTTTTTTCTCTTGACAGACACAAAAAACACGACAAACAGGTCGCTCCAGATTGATAAAATCTGATAGCAAAAGAATGGTAGCCCACATGCACCTCACACCCATTAGACACACACACACACACACACACACACACACACACACACACACGCACACACACACACACGCACACGCATACACACACACACACACACACACACACAATTGTACATACCTCACACATCTGGCGCACATATCACGGAGGAACGCCGGGTGACGACCTCATCTGGTTCTGGATGCCAGCCGTGCATCCCAAACCCATCCTGCTTCACTTTATAGGCTTCCTGTGATATCTGTTAGACTAAATTGAAAGCAATATCCAACACTGAGATGTTCCATAGCAATACAGCTAATCTAAATGCACAGGTGTGTGTCAATGCGAGTGTTAGGAGAGGTGGATCTTGCTAGATCTCAGATCTAACTCAAAAACCTGGTTGGAAGATGTTTAACTTTTTTCAGCGGCAGGATTGTATGAATAAAACTTAATTGACGTGGCTGGTTATGTTATAGCACTCTACATAACCTCTGCTTTGAGATAACTATTCTATAACATCGTTACTTGATTCTCCGTGATGGATTGGAACCCTGTCCATAGTGTACCCCACCTTGTGCCCTATGTCTCCATTGGATAGGCTCCAGGCCGTTGTGACCCTGTAAACAGGATAAAGTGGAATAGGTGATGTGTGAGTGAGTGTTACTTGATTCTTTTCATTTTTTACTTAATTCTATAGACCTCTATAGACCTGCATTAGGCCTCCATGGAATTTTTGGGTCGAGATGTGTGTCTGCTACTTGATTCTATCGACCTCTAATATGACTGTAGAATGTCTGCTTGAAGATTGATGTTGTATAGATCTATTCCCCAGTTCTGTGATAAAAATCGCCAGAACTTCTGCTTTGAGAAGCCTCTTCTATAAAGTCATTGCTAAGTTCTATAGACCTGTAATTATTACTTGGCTGTGTTTAATTTTAAAGACTTGCAATCAGACTAAATATAGAATTTCAATATAGAATGTCATGTTTAGACATGTTTAGATTAATTGCATCGAATGCCTGTGGCTGTTTCTTTGCTCAGCCGAGTTCTTTCACACCCGTTCTATTCATTTCAACCTGCGTTGTTTACATTTTGCTTTTAATTCTCACTTAATTTCACTGACAAAGGTTTAGATGAAGTACGCCCTGATTAAGTGTTTTGAAATGACAGAGGTGCAGATAAAGTAGTAGTAGTAGCAGTACAAAGTACTTCATAACCTCCATCTATATTTAATGCTGCAGATTGGGACAGGAGGTACCAGATTCCCTGGCGGACTAGCAGTTGGCGTCCAGCGTTTAATCTACAATGGCATGGGTTTCAGTTTTGATCAAGGGTTGCACAATCTAGTGCACACAACTGGCTAGAATATATCTGCATTCTGTAGAATTACTGTACACTTTTCCTTCAGTGGAGCCAAGATGTCCAAACCCTTACCAAACATGATGCTGCTCCTGTGTGACCTACTGTACAAAGACAGCTGCATGAAGACATGGTGTGTTAAGAATTGACTGAGCCGCAACCCCACGGAACGCCTTTGGGGTTAACTGGAAGTGGAGCTTCCTCAATATCCTAACATCAGCACCTGAGCTCACCAACGCTCCTGTAGCTGAATGAACAGAAATCCACACAGGCATGCCATTACATCTAGTGGAAACCCTTCCCAGGAGACTGGAGTGCATTATACTGTAACAGCATATCTGGAATCCTACACTATATGAACAAAAGCATTTGGTCAAACCTGCAAAGATATTGTATCTCCTGTCACATACTGTATACTTGGAGTTGGTCCACTTTTTGCAGTTCTAACAGCTTCCACTCTTCTTGGAAGGCTGTCCACAAGACTTTGGAGTGTTTCTATGGAAATTCCTGCCCATTCATTCTGTAGAGCATTTATGAGGTCAGGCACTGATGTTGGGTTGGAAGGCTTGGCTCGCGATCTCGTCTTCCCGTTCATCCCAAAGGTGATCGATGGGCTTGAGGTCAGGGCTCTGTGTTCTTCCACACCGAACCCGTCAAATCATGTATTTATATTGCTGTTGAAATCATCTCCAGAATATGTTTATAGTCCTTGTTTTGTGCACCGGGGCACAGTCATGCTGGAATAGAAAAGGGCCTGCCCCAAACTAATGCATATAAGCAAAGCATTGTCCAAGATGTCTTGGTATACTGAAGCATTAAGATTTCCCTTCACAAAGGGGCATAATAAGGGGCCTGACTAAAACAATAATTAACAGGTTCGGCCAAATACTTTTGTCCACATAGTGTATGTTTAGTAGGTGCATGTGATGAGCAGGGGTGTACAGACTTTTGGTCTTTTAATGTATTTGGAAATATGAGTACACAGCCAGGCATACATGGTTGAAGTGTTTAGAAGCCACGTGGCTTTATCTTTCACCGGTCACTCGTCTTTATTCTGTCCTCCTCGTGGTTCTATCTCTCACCTGTCAATCTTCGTTATTCTGTCCTCCTCGTGGTTCTATCTCTCACCTGTCAATCTTCGTTATTCTGTCCTCCTCGTGGTTCTATCTTTCACCGGTCACTCGTCTTTATTCTGTCCTCCTCGTGGTTCTATCTCTCACCTGTCAATCTTCGTTATTCTGTCCTCCTCGTGGTTCTATCTCTCACCTGTCAATCTTCGTTATTCTGTCCTCCTCGTGGTTCTATCTCTCACCTGTCAATCTTCTCTATTCTCTTTTTTTCATGGTACTATCTCTGGGGTATTGGTGGCTCAGTGGCAGGTTTCTTGCCCGGATTCAATTTCTACCCAATACCCCAGCCACTGGTGCAGTGCCGGTCCCAAGCAGGGAAAAAAATGAAAGTGTTGGCTCAGGAGGAAAGGCATCCGGTGTAAGATCTGTGCGGATTGGGCGTTCCACTGTGGCTACACCTTGATGGGAGCAGCTGAAAGACTCAAGGCTCTATATCTCACCTGCCACTCTGTCTTCCTCACTGTTTGTCAAGTTTGTCTCTGTTTATCTCGAGGATATTTACTCTCTCTCTCTCTCTCTCTCTCTCTCTCTCTCTCTGCACATGACAGAACCTTTGACAGAATGTCTGAACCTTTGATCCAGTCGATTAGAAAACGGAATACTTCAGCGTTGTGCGCGCGCGCTCTCTCTCTCTCTCTCTCTCTCTCTCGTGATGTCATCCAGAGGGGGCGGGGCATAGTGAAAGAGTTCCGCTGGTGTAGATGCCCTCTCGCGCGTTTCACTTTCTCCACAGCGCGCACAGCGTACCCAAAAAGCGCACGAGAGGATCTGGACAGGAGCGCACGCTTAACTAATAATAATAATAATAATAATAATAATAATAAAAAGAAGACAGAACAGGAACAATAAACTTTGATTTAACGACTTTGTGATTATTGTTTTTAGAACTTTTTTTATTTTTTTATTTTTGGAGGATTTGATTTGTGTTGTATGTTGGATTACGGACGCGGGGGCTGTTTGTGCGTCCGGTGCGCGCGCGGAGCAGGACGATGAACGATCGCGCGTCGCGCGGACAGGAGACACAGTGGCTCCGAGGTGCAGAGGTAAGTGTGCGCCCGCGTGTGTGTGTGTGTGAGAGAGAGAGAGAGAGAGAGAGAGAGAGAGAGCTCTGGTCAGTTAATGACTCACACATTTGCGCACGAGAGCTCCTGTAGTGGTCCTGCAAAGTGCTGCAGAGGAGCAGCAAACACAAGAGGACTTCATTCATACCATAAACAACAACAACAACAACAACAACAACAACAACCAGGTTCATCCATTTCTCATTCTCAGTGCTTTTTCTCCAGTTTATTAACATCTTCATATAAGTTACATTGGGAATGCCTTAACCCCATCCACACACACACACACACACACACACACACACACACACACACACACACACACACACACACACACACACACACACACACACACACACACACATATATTGTACCTGAAGAAACTCAGGGTGACAGGGTGGTGTGAGGATCTCTCTGGACTTACTTTCCATTAAAACAGTCAAAGTCAACTTAAAAAAAAACAAAAAAAAAACACACACATTTAACACAAAACAATGACCAAACTGCTGTATAATCCTAAAACAGCAGTAATAAGAAAAAAAAAAAAAAAAACTATAAATGGCAATAAAAACCCATCCTCATCATATACAATAAGCAAATAAAACAGTAAAGCAATACATTAATAATAAATAAAATCTTATTATTATATTATATAGTTATAATATGTCCTATATCCCAATTCCATTTAAATTCTACTTTATTTTATTTTATTTGTACATATTGTACATTTTTTACAGCTAAACTTTTTCTCAAACATTCTCTCAACATTTGTATAATTTTTCTCTTATTTCATACTTCATGTTCTTTATTTGAAATCTCTATTTTTTAATTTTTAAATCATCAGCGGTCGTATAAGCATGTCACTGCATTTCATACCGTGTATGACTGTGTATGTGACAAGCAGAATTTGAATTTGAAATAAAAAATAAATCAATGAAAAACGGCGAAACGAATACCTTGTCACAAAGTGCCAAAGAGCATGAAGAAGTCTTGAGGTGAGATTTATGAATGTAAAGAGTAGGACCTGTTCCTGATGTACAGGGACGGCTCATTCCAGAGTTTAGGGGCTGCTACCGAAGACGCGTAGTCGCCCGAACTCTTTAACCGAGATAAACCTATGTAGATTATACAATAAATAAGTAACATATAGGGCTCAGGATTGTGCAGTATAAAGTGACATGTCGTTTTTTTCAGCACACCCTACTGTAGGCGATATGATGAAATGAATGTTAACCAAATGTACAAACATGACTGAGCAAAAAAAAAAAAAAAAAAGGGTCACATAGTCAGAGAAATAACACAAATGTGCACAATCATGTTTTTTCTAGTAGTTTTCAGTTGTTTCTATGTCCAAAAAAGTCATTTTGAGAGATCTACATTTTTCCATATGTTGTCAGTGGTAAAATGTACATGTTATAAAAATAATGATAAAAAAAAAAAATAAAAATAATAATAATAACGATAACTTTTGTTCTACCCGACATATCCAAAAACCCAAATGCACAGTCTGAAGCCTCCTCGTTATATGATGATATCCTTTGTCTTAGGCTGCTTGCACTCTAGAAACTCGGGCATTGAATCGAATTCACTCGTACACAAAGTCTGGTACATCTGAATAGCATGAGGACTTGAAAAAGTCCTGGTCTCGGTTCGAATCCATACCAGGGACCAGCAGGTGAGAGGCGCTGTTGAAATCATCTCCAGAATATCAGTAGTATGAGGTGTAGTGAGAAGATCGAGTTTTCGTCTGCTACATTATGTTTAATGCTGAACTGAAACCTGGCAGGCGCATTTCTCCACCTGCTGTGTCGGGGAGCATAAAAACTCAAGTGTACTCGGGTACGGAACAATATGACTAAAGTGAACTCTAAACAGAAAGGCAGCGTGTGAGAACTAGGAAGGGGGTGATGGGAGGTTGGGGGTGTTGCACGCAGGCAGGGTACAAAGCATGTGAAAACTAGCCTTGATGTTGAGGAATATTTACAAAGCAAATTATTTCCATATGTTCAAGCGTCTATGAAATCTCGTTCCCTTACTAGTCTCTCTCTTCTCTCTCGGCTTATACAGTATTTTACCAGACAGCATCACAACAAAGGACCTAATCATCACTGAGTTTAAATAGCTTGTATCAGATGGAAATTCCTCTGGAAATAAATGCATTAGTTGTTATTAATCTGCAAATTTCTTCATGTGACTAAAGCACATTATGATATTTGACACAAGTGATGGAGCCCAAAAGAAAGAGACACAGGAGACTCCCAGTACCAGGTGGTGTACAGATACCATGTAGATGATAGGAAGTGATGGCGATCTGGACATATTTCGGGATTAGTAATCAAAACGAAGCAAATATCCAGTGGAGGAACGTCTACCATACATCTTCTCAGAGATCATAAAAATCAGACTCCTGGTAAGTGAAAACAACAGCTCTGTGACCGACCGGCTCGGGTTCGTTTAGACTCGTCCACTCTTCAGGAACAGAGCAGACACTGGAGATACGTGCTGCGTAGTAAAGCGTGCAAATAGTTCTAAAATAAGATGTGTGTGTGTGTGTGTGTGTGTGTGTGTGCTGCATATCAACTGTCAAAAGTTCCAACACTGAATTACAGCAATAATTTTTGGATGTCATTAAAAGCCATTGAGCTGTGCGTGTGTGTGCGTGTGTGTGTGTGTGTGTGTGTGTGTGTGTTTTCATGGCAGCTGCTAATGTGTAGAGTTTAGTGATGACACCAGATTAGGGTAAACTCAAAACCCTGGGTTACTTCACACTATTAAGTGTGTGTGCATGTTTGTATGTGCGTGTGTGTGTGTGTGTGTGTGTGTGTGTGTGTGTGTGTGTACACCATTAAAGTTCCTCTTTGTCCTGTTTAATGAGTCTGTTTTAGTGCGTGTATACACTTATGCTGATGATATTCCCCCAAGGGCTTGTGTAATGATTTTGTGTGTGTGTGTGTGTGTGTGTGTGTGTGTGTGTGTGTGTGTAGTTTAATAAATTACTCTTGCTTTTTGGCAGGATACAGGAATTCTGTAATGGGACACACACTGTGGTCCCAGATAACACATAATGTACACACACACACACACACACACACACACACACACACACACACACACACACACACACACACAGAGAGAGAGAGAGAGAGAGAGAGAGTGTTTACCTGTTAATACCGAGAGTGACTACAGGAGACAGGGAAACATACAGTTACAAAGTGTGTGTGTGTGTGTGTGTGTGTGTGTGTGTGTGTGTGTATTATTCATAGATCATTAATATTCAACACTGGCCGGTTATTGAGCAATTATTCTACATCGGCCTGACTCAGCTGACGTCATGTGACCCTCCAGTCAATTGACCCTAACATCAAG
This sequence comes from Clarias magur, assembly GCA_013621035.1. Classification (NCBI taxonomy): domain Eukaryota; kingdom Metazoa; phylum Chordata; class Actinopteri; order Siluriformes; family Clariidae; genus Clarias; species Clarias magur. The sequence goes on from QNUK01000202.1 coordinate 1,016,827, forward strand.
TCACATGGTCTTTACGCTGTTCTCTGATTGGCTCGTCTAGTTTTCCTGATTGCGGTAGATCATGTGTGACAGGCTTTGACTGGCAGTGTGTCTGCACTTCCTGGAACCCTGGAGCTTGTGATGTTGGAGATAAACGTCACAAAGCATAACATTCTTTAAACTTAAACAGAAAATGAAACGTTACCTCGTAGCATTACCTTGTAGCATTACCTTGTAGCATTACCTCAGAGGATTACAAAGCATCGGCACTGGAGACTCCTTCCGTAAAAGGTCTCAACGCATAAAATATCCTCAGACCAACAGATTTGTCGATTTTACCTAAACTACTCCAGCCACAGCTCTCTACCTACTGTACGTCTTTCCTTTTTTGTCTGTGTGTGTGTGTGTGTGTGTGTGTGTGTGTGAAGGAAATAGCTAATGGAGATCTCCCAGATCAGTGGGCTCTCCTGAGAATTTAATCAAATAGTCTTTCAGACACGAGCGTGCATTGATTTCTCGCTTCCTTCGGACAACGACTCTGGATCAGTGACCCACTAAATTACCAAATTCTTTGTGCTTATAGAATTTCATTCAGCTCTGGTAAACGGTTTTTCTTTTGATTTTTAACTACTTCACTCTGTTTATAATCTTATCCTTTATTCATTTTACTATCTTTTCAGTAAACTCATTGCCATTGCAGGTCAAAATACAGAAATTGGTTTACATGATAAAGCCTAAACTAAGCCATGATTTGTTTTGCTTGAATCTCGTTAAAAGTTTCAAACGCTCATCCTAATCAGCAGACCAGTTTCTATACTTGCTCAGTTTTCCTCTTAGTTTCTTTCCCAGTTGGGTTGGGTTGCTTTTATGTTGCGAAGCAAATTTCATCAGTACAGATTAGAGCCATCTGCTTGAATTGATCACGGATCTTTTGTAGGTGACTTCTTAAATCTAAATTTCTTATTGCATTTTCCCATAGCAAATCATGTAAATGCAGATAATGCGCGCTAGCCACCCAAAAATATTACCAATATTACCAATTTCCAATACTATAATCATAACTTTGCATATACTGTAAAACATCAACATATTTAGAAAATACATGTAACTGAAGTAGAATATGAAATAAATAGACATTAAACCTCACTTCACCTTAATTTATTTTCCTTCTTGGCACCGGCTGCTTAAAAACCAAACTGATAGTGACTTTCTTTTCTTCTTGTTACTGTCCTTGTTAAATTTCTTGGGGCACATGGTGGTATGTCGTCTCAGTTAGACTGGACTGTGAAGCAAGAAAAAAAAATGTACTAGACAGACATAAAAAAAAGTTATGAAGTTCTTCGTGATCATTATACAACAGTTAGTCTCGACCGATTGAACGAGGGGCGTTCCACATGTGCTGATATGGAATATAACAGCACTGAGACATTTAACTATTTGTATCACTCTGCACCACACTTGTCCTAACAACGCCTGAACAACGGCACTATCTGATATATGCAACAAGGGATTGTCCAACTTACATAGCTAGCTTTCCATTTTTACTCTATTTGGGATTTAACCAGTTAATTGGACGTGGGAAACTTATGAGATTTGTCCACCACCTCCATGGTTTATTCATTTATGAATTAATTTCATCAGTCAATTAGACTTTTAATTCACCTGTTAATTAAACTGTTGGCCACCAATAAGTTATAACAAGTATATTTGCTGGCAGAGTGAACCAACTGATGAAATATAAAAGATATTGCAGCTGTGCTGATGTTCAGTACAGTAGCAGTCCCTCTCATGTGACATAAGTAAATACTTTTATTATTTTTTTAAAACGTTTTTAATTTAGCATTTTGGTTCCTCTGGATGTCTCTCAGTGTAAAAACAAACAAAAAAATCGAAACCAAACCAAACCAAGGGGGAAAATGGACCGAATTCACATATCGGTCCACCAGTTTTGAATCAGGTTTGAACCTATATTAAGTGAGGCTCCTTATGAGCTCCAGTGAAGTGTGTTAGATGTGGGATTAAGTTGTTGCCCTCAGCACAGCGGCATCTTCATTTGCTTTTAGACATCCACTGTGTTTCTCATTTTGCTGTTAACGACACTCATTGGCCTCAATAGCCTCTTACCCAGAACTCTTTGAGTTATTGGTTAGTCAGAGCCTCTGCAGCATGGCAGATACGGAAACGACTACAACTCATACAGTATCTCGTTGAACAGCATTAGGTTATGATGACTGTTTGAAGTTTTGGGAAATTCAGGGGTCAGCTCTAAAGGGATAATTATAGAGACATCTCCACCTTGAAAGGTACAAAAGGAATGCAAGTTTCTAGCAGCTAAAGCACATTGGATGCATTTGTAATTGCTAAGGTCGTCACCTTTTGACCCACCTGACACAGTTTGTGTCCTGTTGTCTTGGCAATAATCACCATAACAATCTGTTTGCTATGTTTTTTCTAGCTCAGTAGTTTCCACTATTCACAAGCGACCTGTCGTATATTAATTAAACAGGAAGCCTTAGGAGTTAAGTGAGAGAAAGGGACATGTGCATGAATACCAGACATTCCTGGAGGCAGTTTTTTTTCTAACCCTAACCCTAACCCTAACCCTAACCTGGGGCTGCTTCAGTTGCTCAGGTCGATGCTATGGGGGAATAAAATAATGTCCCCTGATGATCTAAATGTACTGAATGTCTGGGTTATCACATCTATGGTGCTTTTCTTCCCTGATGGCACAGCCATATTCCAGGACTCAGGGTGTGAATGAGGGGGTCTGGGAGCATGACGAATCAGTTTAATGAGTAAATTCACCACCACATCGCAATCTACAGTACAGACCAAAAGTTTGGACACACCTTCTCATTCAAAGAGGTTGAATTTGTATTATGGCAAGAAAAAAAACGAGTGGCCATTATTACTTTAAGAAACGAAGGTCAGTCAGTCCGAAAAATTGGGAAAACGTTGAAAGTGTCCCCGAGTGCAGTCACACAAACCATCAAGCGCTACAAAGAAACTGTCTGACATGCGGACCGGCCCAGGAAAGGAAGACCGAGAGTCGCCTCTGCTGCGGAGGATAAGTTCATCCGAGTCACCAGCCTCAGAAATCGCAGGTTAACAGCAGCTCAGATCAGAGAGCAGGTCAATGCCACACAGAGTTCTAGCAGCAGACACGTCTCTAGAACAACTGTTAAGAGGAGACTGTGTGAATCAGGCCTTCATGCTAGAAGATCTGCTAGGAAACCACTGCTAAGGACAGGCAACAAGCAGAAGAAACGCGTTTGGGCTAAAGAACACAAGAAAGAACACAATAAAGAACACAATAAAGAAAACTCGCTGAATGAGGAGGCGTGTCCAAACTTTTGGTCTGTACTCTAAGTTGAACAAATAAATCTTAGATTGTGCGACTTTTTGTTTGGCCAGACGGTAGATGGTGTACATTGTGTAGTGATTCTTATCTGGGCAGCAGTTTCAATACACTGATATACTGATGATCTTACTCTGAAACCATTTCTTTGTTCACTTGGATTTTTTTCTTTTATTCTAACCTCCACCTTGACTTCTGACTCCAATATTCATCTATACAATCATCCTATTCTCTGTCATTTTATTTTATTTTTTTTAATTCTGGAACACACACTGTGATGGTAACCATTCTGAAAATATTTTTTTACTAATTGCAAACTGGTGTATTATTCTGCAGTGCATAAATATTGGCCCTCTGCTGCATAACCCCTCTACACTATCTATCATTATAAATGATTTTATGGGCAATCTAATTTGGGTGACATCAATTTGGGTGACAGTGTGTACATCGTTATTAACTACTAATGTAGCAAACTCGCATATGAAGAAACAAATAAAGCATTATTTTATGATAGATTTTTTCATAGCAGGTAATTAAATTTCACTGGGTGTAAATCTTAATCTCGAGTGTGTTCAAGGCTAATAGACATGGATTCGTTGGAGGTGAAGTGTTCTCTGTAAATTCCTCACATAACCCACTTACTGCAATGAAATTTGAAAGAAATTAAGAGGTAATTTTATTTAGAATAAATGCGTTAGTGTTCTTGTACACATACCTTTTCCTGAGGCTAACAGTCATTCTCTCTCTTTCTCTCGCTCTCTCCCTTTGTCACATCCAATACTATCTCGAAGTCATTACTGTTAAAGTAGTAGGAGGGATGGAAAAAAAAGAAACAGCACCATGGCAATTGTATAAGAACAAATGAAACAAGTTCACACGTTTAATGATTTATCGCTCTTGAAAATTGGTCCAGAGATAGCAACTAAACAAACATTTGTGTATAGGTGGGGTTGTGTGTGTGTGTGTGTGTGTGTGTGTGTGTACACACATTAGTGTAGCTTATTAACCAGTCACTGAAAACACTATTCTGAGCTAAAACTAGCAACTGTGTTACAGCTAATAAATTTGAGAGGTGAAACTAGTTATTGTGAGGTAAAATTAGCGTTCCTTAGTGATCCTTAAGCAGTGCTTGTGTAAAGTACATCAACTGAATGTAAAAATTCAATGTGTGAGGTAAAATTTGTGACTCAGGTAAAACAGGTGAATGTGTGATGTAGAATTATTGCGTCTAAGCTGCAGCTAAACAAAGTCTAAAACAATGAGATATATATATATAAAAAAAGTGAATACAACTAGTAATTAGTAACTGTAAGGAAAAAGTTTTGATTGTGAATTACGAGTAGAATATATGAGGAAAGCAGGTCTGAGGTAAAAAAAAAAAAACTGTGATTTACAGTGAAACATCTGCCTATGAGAAAATGCATTTAGCTAGCTTCTTGCAGCTAGTTTGTGACAGCTAGCTAGTTATTGTGAGGTAAATTTTGGAATTTGAACATGCAATATTCACTGTGTGGTTAAAATTGTGATTCTAACAAGATATAACCTGTGACTGTGAGGTAAATTTCATAAATTTAAGATACAACAACATGCGTGCTGAAATTTCTTTTTGATTCTTAGATACAGCTAATGAATGTGAGGTGAAAATTAATTTTGGATACTAAGACATAACTTGTGACTGTGCGGGCAAATTTGTGATTTTAAGATACACCTAGTGACTAGAGTGAAATTATAACCTCTTCAGACCCAATCATCCTCATATCTAGACATGACATTTTACCCCACGCACATTGTTTCTACACTATGTCCTTGTGTGACCCTCAGATGAAAACCATTAGCAACAATTTGTTTGACAAACTTTTCCCAGTTTGAAGGGAGCTCATAGTTCTGACTGTTTGATTAAGTTCATAGTTACCAGGTGCAAATGAAGAGAAACAGTGAGGAGAAAATTCAGTGTAAGAGTAAAGTCCTTGTGATTATAAGGTAGTTCCAGTGACTGTGGGGTAAGGATAGTGGCTTGGACAATTAAGGTGTTAAATTAGATACTTGATGTACATTCAAATCTACTAATACTTTTATTTATTTATGTATGTATGTATTTATGTATGTATGTATGTATTTATTTATTTATTTATTTATTTATCGTTGTTTTTTTCTGACAGTGCTGTTGAATTCTTTAATCGGATTGGTCAGAATGTGTCATCATACATTGCTATTTCTATAGTTAAAGGTCTTTCATATGAACTATGGTGGAAAATATTTTTAAAATACATAGTAATAGTGTTAATAGTGTATAAGGCTATTATTATTATTATTTATTTATTTATTTATTTATTTTTATGGGACAATTTCAAGTGTGGTTGTATTTAAAATTAGACAAAACAGAGAGGCTGGTGAGGGGTCCTGTGTAATGTAAACAGTTTTCAAATTCAAATTCAAATTCAAATTTTATTTGTCACATACACAGTCATACACAGTACGATATGCAGTGAAATGCTTATACGACCGCTCCGTGACCTTAAATATTTTTACAAAAGGAACCTATAAAACAGATTCCAACAAGTTACAAAATATATATACATAAAATCTATGAATCTATGTATGAAAGAATGTGCTCTTGTCAGAAGTGGGATTTGGGTTTTGCATCCCAAACCCATTAATGTAAGGGATTGGGCTCACTCACAATTTTGCCTAAAAACACAGCCATAAATAAAGAAATGGTACAAAAATATCCTCTTAGAGCAACTTCTCCCAACCATCCAAAAACAGTTTGGTGGTGAACAATGTCATTTCCAGTATGATGGAGCACTTTGATGACTAAAGTGATAACTAAGTGGCTCAGGGAACAAAACATCAAAAGAAATTTTACCCTAATCCCATTGAGAACTCCTCGTCAATCCTCAAGAGACAAATGGACAAACAAAACCACACACGTCCATGCATTGATTATGCAAGTGTGTGCCACCATCAGTGAGGATGTGGCCCAGCAGTTGACTGACAGCATGCCAGGGCGAATTACAGAGGTCTTGAGAAAGAGTCCAATACGGACTCTTTGCGTAAACTTAATGTAATTGTCAATAAAAGCCTTTTGTCTTTTATGAACTGCTTGTAATTATACTAAAGAATACCATAGTAACATCTGACAAAAAATATCTAAAAACACTCGAGCAGCAGACGGAGAATATTTATAAATTAAAATAAATCAAAACTTTTCCCCATGGCTGTACTTAAATTATTGAGAAACTCCCCACTATTCATATATCACATGTAATAAATTGCAGCCTTTTGCAATTAAATAATTGCACAGGTCCATATCATATTTTTTTATGTGATTAATTGTGCAGCTCTATAAAGTAATGAACATTTATAGCTGATATAACTAACATAAGAACATGAACTCATTTGCTCCAGGGGTGTTAAATGTATCTATAAACTGATAACAGAATAGTCTTGAATTAACACCCAGAGTGTTGATTTAACACTTTCAGAGGACATTCGTGACCATTAGGTCATATATAAACACTTGGGGTGTTAAATCAATACTGGGAATTTTGCAGTGTGCCATACTGACTTGTGGAATAAGAGGTGTGTGTGTGTGTGTGTGTGTGTGTGTGTGTGTGTGTGTGTGTGTGTGTGTGTGTGTATTCGTGTTTTCCAGCCCATATGGTTATGTGTCATCCTTGTTTGCTGCCAGATGTTAAGCCTGTGTTCTTGTGTCTGTTGTGTAGTTGCTGTGTGTGAGACCATAAACCTCTGCTGACCTTCACTGTCTTGTGTGTGTGGGTGCCCGTGTGTATGCATGTAAGGGAACAAAATTTTATAACAGTAGGGTGCGTCTGGCTACATGATTGGGGGTTGAGGGTTAGGGGACTCAGGAACAGAAACAGGAACTCCTAAGCAGGACATTCCTGAAATTCTTCAAGAAAAAGCAGCGACATAGGACAAGAGACAAAGATGGAGGTGCGCGGAGATGTTTTTTTTTTATGACTTTCAGCTGCACACCATCCTACAACCCACCCAGCTAATGCAACTGTCAGTTTCAAATTTGATTATTTCGGATTTCTGATATTGTTCATCCAGATCCAAGGATTTTATTACACCAGTGCAAGCCTTTCATGTCTGACATCACATTTTTCAAAATGCGATTTTATTTTCATGCGGCACTACGCAGCAGTGCAGATGGTAGCGTGAAAACCTTTGCTGTAGGCAGAACACAGTCCAGCTGTGTGCCCATACACACACAAACATACACACACAGTGCTGATTTATGGCTGTTTAACTTTGTTTTGAAAGTTTGCATCACTGTCTCTCGACTGTATGTTTGTGTTTTTCTCTTCTCGGTTTGACATCTCTCTCTCTCTCTCTCTCTCTCTCTCTCTCTCTTCTCACTTGTGTGATTCATCGCTTCACTAGACCCCACTGTTTACGGTAATTTACACAAATGCATTGTTAAGCATTGATATATAGGAACCGCGCAAAGCCAATGATCTGTAAATCCGTCCATTTTATTGACACACAGTTATAAGCATTAAAACTCTGAAATGACGAAAACAGCTCTAAGTTTAGGTTTAGCAGTTTTATCACTGAGTTTATTTCTTCCAGATGAGATTTCAACATCCCTGGAAACACCATATCTTTCTCAAGTGGAGATGATGACAAGACTAAACAATCACCCGACGATGTTCAGCTTAATCAGCTCATTACCTCCTAAACACCCTGTCGGTTTATTTGCCCCATCACTTCATTTCCCAGATCTGTTTCTCCTTGTCGTTTATCATCTGTATGTTCTGCCTCATTAGCCTGCTCGTGTGAGATGAATAACTGACAAGTGCAAGTGTAAAAAAAAAAAACAACAAAAAAAAAAAAACTGAGGCCCGGATGTTTTCATACGGTATTAGAGCGTTTATTCAACATCATATTTTATACACAAAATCAGGTCCCATATACAGTAGGCATTATTACAGCCCAATACATAACACCCCTGCCACCAACAAACACAAAAAAGTTAACATCAAGTAGAAACATAATCCAGAGACGAAACACGCATAACTTGATTTTATAAGGACCTGAGAGCAAAGAGTGCTAGGGACTGAAAGAAGAGTCCAAAAACGAAACAAAAAAAATGGTGCACAACACCCAGGGGGATACGCGGACAGCTGATAACTGATAAATATTCAAGAACATAGTTAATTTCATTTAATTAATGGCAACATCTGTTCTGCCATATGTTACACTAGAATATATTAAGTGTACTGTTGCAAGTATCAATGTTTTAGGACACACTGTATCGTGAGGTTTTTACAGTACATTGCCCCTAGACAGTGTTAAATTCCCCAGTTTTCCCTCCTTCGCTTTTATTCCTTATATGGCAGTATTTCCCATAATTCCATATCTGGACAGATATTAATGCAACTTCCTCTCTCTTTGTTCTCCCCAGAATTGGCACATGGCCTACACTTCCAGCAACTGAGACGTAACAATTGTTGCATAGGCAGATACCACAGCATCCCACACAGAAGAAGTGAATTAGGTGTTAAGTTTGTTTAAAAATAAATAAATTAATGAAAACAATAGGATCAGGCTACTAAATCAAATCGTGTTACTTTGCAACTGAAATCGTGTTAGAACCGCAATACAAACTGAAGCGGCACTATCAGTATTTTGATAATATTGTTTCAGGTGTCCCTTGGTGATTCCCATCCATGTTAATTTCTGCTTATTATCTGGAGTGAAACTAATAATTCTTAAATCTATAGCATTATAACAATGAAAAGAGCAACCGATGTGCAAACAGGGTATGTAGATGTATTTAAATTAAACAAAGTACCAGATAAATGTCGCATTAGTGTTTGATGACCTATTAATTAAATCAGATTTCATTACTGAAATTTGGAAGAAATTTGGACATTTGTAATCAATAATGAGAAAAATGTTTTTTGTAAGATGGATGCTCGATTACGCAGCAATCAAACCCGGCTAAACGCATCTCCTGTGTCTCCTCCTGTCTTAAAGTCCATAAATATAAACACATCATAGAGCTCCTATAAACACATGCTCATTTGTCACTGTTATGTTTTTATTAATTTTTTTCTTTCTCCCTGAAGAGGTCAATTTCCGTATTGTTACACATCTGACGATCCAAGTGGAACATTGTTTATAATGTTTGTGTCTATTTTCCTTGGAAATTGACTCGACATCAGCAAAATAATAGAAGCCATAAATGTTTTTTTGTTTCGCCATTAAAAATACAATTTCGATTTTTTTTTTTCCAAAAGGGCCAAAAATATAAACAATCATACATACGGAACAGGAGTTATTGTGCTCTGAGAAAATTAATGGATTTATTCTGAATGGCACTTACCATTAACCATGACTAAAAGTGCCACCCAAATGGCAAAACCATTTATGAATATTTAGTTTGATGTGTTCTGTCTAATTTCCAAATTCAGCTTTAACTGTTTTAATGTAGCAAATCAAGTTATTTTTTTTTATTTTTTCCCTTTTGACTGATAAAACACCACTATTTGACTTTCAATCCAGTGTTACTCAACACAGTGTTACTTGTTGTGTGCAATATTTAAGTGTTAGTAGTTAGAAATGTCACCTTGCACCAGCAGGGTCCAGGTTTGATTCCCAGCCAGGTTCGGTTCCCGCATGGTGGGTCTCGTCAGGTCCAGGCTCAGCAACGTTATGTCACAATCGCTCCGACCCATTTCATCGATCACAATTTAGACCTTTTCACTGTAGCTATGGTTACAAGATCTAATTACAGTGTCTTGTGAAAAGTGGGTGGGGTATATTAAGCAGGAAGTGAACCTTTTTTCCTGAGGTTGAAATGTTGGAAGCAAAAAAAAAAAAAAAAAAAAAGGGAATGCAAGGATTCGAATGACTTCAACAACAACCAAATTGTCATGGCTAGACGATTGGTTCAGAGCAACTTCAAAACTGCAGGCCTTGTGGGTTGGACATGCCTAAATTGATCAAGAAAGGAAAACCAGTGAATAGCCGACAGGATCATGTGATTGCCAAAACGTACTGTTGCATACGGGAAGTGAAGTCTGGTCAGTGTATTCAATAGACGAGCTACTGATCCTGAACCTGCTGAAAAGGATAAAACAACAAAGGATGCCTAAGACAGTACATAGTACATGTACTCTATGCACTATACACTATGCACTATATAGTATTTTCACAATTTAAAGCCAAATGCCCAAATTGTAATATTCTGTTTCCCTTTAAAGAAAGTGTCCCTATATGAGAAAAGGGTCCTGATTTAAATTTGAATGTCTTTTTATCCAAGCAATTTTTAGTTCACAGTTGCTTGTGATGTTTCTGTTTTATCGGCGAGGTCATGAGTAATGCCTCACCGGTCACATTGCACTCCAGCATCAGTATTAATTTCTAACCTTAAAAACGCTGAAACATGAGCTGGTTACTTAACGAAGCATGCTAATACTACAAGCCACTTACAGCAATAGTATGATGTGTTAATAGTGTTTGAGAGCGAGGTCAAAGAAGAAGAGTAGGTAATGATAACAGAGCCGAACTCTGAGTGTGAGCGATTTAACCAGCTCTGATAATCATGAGAGTGCTGCTATCTGAGAGCCTTGTTTCTGAGACAGATGTAGAGCTACAGTATAATGTTGAATATTCACTTCTTAGTCTTAACGCATAATCACCAAATTTCCAAAATAAATCGAGAACAGTACCGGTTATTGTTTTTATTACTCTTTACTGGCTTTGTACACACTTTGCACAAAGACAATAACATTTCATCTAATCTAATCTAATCTAAACTAAGCTAATCTAATTAGTTAAAGAAGAAGACAATAGACACGAGGATCCATTTCTTGTCTGTATGTGTTTCGTTAATTATTATTCCAGAGGCACCTCTGGATGGTGACAATCTCTAAGAGCATTGACCCCATTGATGAAAACGAGAACCTCTCCTCAATAAAATCCATCTTCTTGGGACGAGCGTTGAGCGTCATCGCTTACTCAGCCATCGTTTTTTTTTTTTTTTCCCACTTTATTTTCCTTCCATCCCCGATTCAGTCAGAGCCCGAACTGCATTGCAGGGTTAAGTACAGATTTTACATGAAAGGGAAAAAAAATAGGCTTATTATGTCCAAGGATGAACACTCCAGTCCAGAAATTCTAGAAAACTAGATTCAAAATAAGCCACCAATAAATTGCACTCAATATAATGTTTGTCCAGGTTCGCACATGGTCGCTTTAGAAAAAAAAAAAAAAAAAACATTTTATGAACCAGGTATCACTCCTATTGTGGTCCACAATAATCAATCTTTATGTTGTCTCAGATATAAGCAGAATAAATATTAATAATGGAAATTGAGCTAAGAAATGAGAATGGGGCAGCCACACAAACTCCCACTCAATTTACTAATAACTCACTCATCATCTATACATGAGTTGGGGGACGGGGGGGACTTAGGACACCTTAACACACTCATTTACACACTATAGGCAATTTTGGGAATGCCAATTAGCCTAATCTGCATGTTTTTGGACTGTGAGAGAAAACCAGACTACCCAGGGGAAACCCACCAAACATGCAAACTCCATGCACACAGAGGCGGGAATCGAACCTGGCCGGGAATCGGACCCAGACCCTGGTGGTGCGTGGCGGCAGTGCCAACCATTAAGCCACTGTGCCACCTTCAGTGGAGTAGTAATAAATAATCAAACACTGTACCAAAATGATCCTCAGACCATCACTGACATAAGGGTGAGAGGCTTGGAATGTCAAGTGCGTAAAAGGTGGGAAAGCAACATTCAGTACTATTCAGTGTTCACTTTGGGTTCAATAATATTTTATCTATGAATAAATCTAATCACTCAAAAAGTGATTTTATATATATATATATATATATATATATATATATATATATATATATATATATATACACAAGGTGGGCCATTTATATGGATACACCTTAATAAAATGGGAATGGTTGGTGATATTAACGTCCTGTTTGTGGCACATTAGTATATGTGAAGGGGCAAACTTTTCAATATGGGTGGTGACCATGGTGGCCATTTGGAAGTCGGCCATCTTTTGTTTTTTCAATAAGAAGAGGGTCATGTGACACATCAAACTTATTGGGAATTTCACAAGAAAAACAATGGTGTGCTTTTAACGTAACTTTATTCTTTCATGAGTTATTTACAAGTTTCTGACCACTTATAAAATGTGTTCAATGTGCTGCCCATTGTGATGGATTGTCAATGCAACCCTCTTCTCCCACTCTTCACACACTGATAGCAACTCCGCAGGAGAAATGCCAGCACAGGCTTCCAGTATCCGTAGTTTCAGGTGCTGCACATCTCGTATCTTCACACCATAGACAATTGCCTTCAGATGACCCCAAAAATAAAAGTCTAAGGGGGTCAGATTGGGAGACCTTGGGGGCCATTCAACTGGTCTGATGGTGTGGTATATGGCGTACAAAGAAAGTGGGGCCATTCTTCATCAATGGAAACCTCTAGGCCACTGGATATTTCAAATTGCTACATGATGATGTGTTTCCCTCTTTATGCACTGAAGCTGGCACGTTCCCTGAGTTTTTCCAGCAAGATGGTGCACCACCACATTATGGGTGTCAGGTCCGAGCATTCCTAGATGAACAGTTTCCTGAAAAGTGGATTGGTCGTCGTGGGCCAGTTGAATGGCCCCCAAGGTCTCCCGATCTGACCCCCTTAGACTTTTATCTTTGTGGTAAAGATAATAGGACATTAATATCACCAACCATTTTACTAAGGTGTATCCATATAAATGGCCCACCCTGTATATATATGTATATATTCACATGGGTCACATTTTCCACTTTTTGTATTGATCTATTGGCCAGGCATAAACAAGCCAATAAGCTTAATGCGACCTTAATGTAAATAAGCTTAATGTAAGATGTTTCTCGTCACCAGGCTCATCGCTTAGCATTGAGGTTCTTTTAAGGGGCGTGGTTCAGCAGTAACGCATTTATGTAAACACTGAAATGCCATGTTCAGTGGAGAAGTGAGTTTGAAGTTTAAATAATGTGTTATTTGAGATCTATTTCAGTTTCTGCATTATAGTTCTTATCTTTAAATGCTCCATATTATATTATATAACATTTCAAGTCTAAGGGATGGAGCTAAGCTGAGTTGTTTTGCGCCTTGAGGAGAGCTAATTCATCAGAAAACCGGGAAATATGACAATTTAATTAAAAACTAATGACTGGCAATATTACCGCTTTCTAAACTTTGAAAGAATTTCAAACTGTTACAGATATTGATGTACTTTTAACCACTTTTTTTTTAAACAGCTGCATTAAACCTTTTTTTCATTCATTTCAACATTATTAAGAGAAAATGTGCCAGCTGTGCCATTTCATCTTCCAACATTTTCCCTATATTGTATTTCAGACAGAAATTTACCACGACTCAAACAGCTAACAGACCTGATTGATTTCAGTCATGAACGCGGCTAGCATCAGAGGTCAGTGAAGTGTGTTAAGCATTAGTGTTATTTCACAAGCTCAGGCCGCTTAATCACATACTCAGACTGCTAATGCGCTTTTAATGAGAGTATTTATAACGGCGTTAAAATGAAGTATACGCGTCACACAGCTAGGAACACATAGACGCTAATACGTCTTAGCCGTGCCGCTTTTCATTAGCAATAATATGCTCAGAATTGTGAATTACTGTAGGTAATTCCAGCATGTTCCAGTAACGGGAACTTCATTCATTCAGAGTTCATTCCTTAAAGTTCACTCCGGTCACTACCACTATGGAGTTTCAGCATGCTAGCATTTCTCGTGTTGTGTTTTATTTTACATTACGAATTGAAGATGCTTGTAGGAGGATTGAGTCTTCGAAGTCAAACCCGGTCCGACTTTCCTGCTGAATGAAGGTGTCATTTAAAAGCGCAGTACGGTGATGAGACTCTTAGCCGCAGTAAACCATTTGAATGGTGCAAATGTTTTAAAAGCGGCCGTACGTACGTGAACGGTGATCCAAGGCCACTGCAGTCGTTCCTGTGGACATTCAGCGAGTGCAACTAACACATTTGCCACTGGATTGCAATAATTTGTTAATTCGAGTAACTAAATGAATGAAATAGTGAACACTGAAAAAAGCACATGAGCATCCTTTTCATCCTTTTCATAATTTTTGTAGTCTGTCTCTCTCGTCTGTCTCCCTGCAGTGGGAATTGCGCTGGAGTGTGTGTTCCCCGAGCGAACAGCGTAACAGTGTGTTAGTAAAGTGAAATCGAGAGCGTGATGTTCGTTATCGATTGCATTACCTGTGGGAGTTTCAGTTGCTTGGCACTGTTTGAGTCACTGCTGGTTTTCTGAAGCCCATTCTGTGTATGTGTGTATGTAAGAGACACGGAGAGCGAGATGTAGTGGCAGTGCTTCAGACACAGCATAATTACTGCAACACAGCAGATAATTTGCTTCCACACACGCACACGCCCTTCAGGATGCTCGCTTTCAGATCAATTAGCGATGTGAGGAGCACATGCTTTCACCAGGTGAGCATTGCTATAGAGGCTGGTTCTGAATCTCCGACTCTCAAACACACACATACTGTATGCGCACACTATACATAGTATACAATATTTTCACCTATGTTGGGAAAAAAAAATTTCCCATGACGAAGCAGATTTGCTTGGACCATCATGGAATTATGCTTGCTTCAATGATATCTGGAGTCTCTCACTCTCCGGAGAGACGCGAACCAGTTCGGTGCTGTGACATGGAACAGAATGGAATTTGAAACGTTTTAGCCAAAAAATGTTTCCACGCTCAAGGTGTTTTTTGCAGAAACGTTTCAGATTCCGTTCCGTTCTCCGACTTCGAGAGCAAGCAAGGCCGTTTCAAATGGGTCACCAGAAGGGGTATAACGGAGGAGCACTAAGAGTTCACACATAGACATGAAGTCCAGCAACCACCGGGTCCAAGCACTTCTTGGTGCTTCTCGTTGTTGTACTTTCCGTGTGCGTGTCGGGTGTTTTTGTATTATTTTGCACTTGTATTCATTATTCTTGTGAACTGTATTTTCAAAATGTTTGCTGGGAGGACTTACTGTATATTTGACTAATAAATTTCCGCCCACCTGTACATTTACTTCCTGTGTGTGTCAATAAACCAGTACTTATTATTCACTTACTGTACTTCCTTACTTACCCTATTGCTATAGAGCTGTGTGATTGAATTAATGTTGCAATTTATTTATTTATAAAGTACAAGTGGCATTCAAGTGAAACCGTGATTTTCTGTTGTGCAGAATAACAGAACACAGTTCTAAAAGCAAAAAGTCCCTTTATTTCCCTATATAATCCGCTGCTGCACTAATGCACTTATCCCAGTGTTTCAATAGAGCTTGGACACCATCAAGGTAGAACGTTTTCTCATTACACTGGAGCCTTGATGGGACTTCCTGATTCATGTCTGAAACACAGGCCTCCCAGGAACTCCTTTAAAGGCCCAAACATATGCAAATATCTTGGAGCGATGTCAGGACTGTATGGGGGATGTGGCAATAACTCCCAGTTGAGTAACGGTAATGTGCAAGTGGTGTTGGTGAATCATTGTGCGTACGGTTTACACAGACCGATGCAAACCTCCACAATTTGCTGACAAGTTATCCGTTGATGTTCAAGGATCAAGCGTTCCATTCTCTGGGAATGACTGCAGTGGGCTCCGAGCCACCTCGGCCAGGATCATTATAAACGGACGTACAGACTTCTCTACAAATGTTTGCACCGTTCAAATGTTTTACTGCGGCTTATTACCGTACTGTGCTAAAAGTCAATTGCTTTTACACCTTCATTCAACGGAAATTCTTTTTTTTTTTTCTTTTTACTTTGAGTTGCAATATTATGTTCGTGCAATACTGCCACCTACTGGACTGGAGTGTGAGCAGACTAAAATGCTTTCATAAAGCACAAAGTTACAAAGTGCTGACACTGGAGACTCCTTCCTTAAACATCTCCACACGAGTGTGTCACAATTTATTGATTCAATTCATTAATTCATTCATTTGCTGCTGCTGTTATCGAGAATGAATCAACACCTTCTGACCAGTCAGAATCCAGAACTGATTTGTCATTCATAGTTATACATACAGCATAATAAAGTGTTTTCTTTGAAGCCAGATTTGTAAGAAAAATGCAAAGTCAGAGATGTAACAGAATGGAATAGAGCATCGTCTGGTTCTCTAGGGTTTTTTATTCTTGAGTAATTAAGATATAACCATATGAAGGTTTGCGTTATTAATTGTACTCTCGTTAAAGCGATCCACTATTTTGTACTCTTTAAAAAAATACTAATAATCTTTACACTACTCGACCTTACGTGTGTGTATTTGTGTGTCTGTGTTCATGTCAACATGGAAAATCTCCCTCAATCCTCAGAGGTCCCCACTCTTACTGTATGTCTGCCCCCTCACACACTTCCTGTTTACCGTCTTATCCAGGACTGCATGAAGATAAAAATGAGGATAATCATGAAGATTATATGTTCAGCATGTTATACGAACCCATGTTTTATTCATAATAGCGCTAATTTTCGTCTCCCTGTGCGCTTGATATGCAGGGACGAGACATCGCTGTTGTTGTATAGACGCGTGTGGTTTCATAAGCCTCGTGCTATGATGTGGCGTGGAGGTGTGCGGAGAATAAAGAACAGTCTTTTAATGCTGTAGGTGTATAGGGACTAATGGGTCATTATCTCGCATTCTCCCCTCCAATTCGCGAGCTGTTTTAATGCAAATTAAATAATACAAGATATTCTGAGAGGAAATGCTAAAAACGCATCCATCCTCAGGGTATATTCACCACATAGTCATGCTGAAGGCAAATGGCTTGGCTGAGTACTTAAGGTTAAAGACCTTGCTCATGGCTCATACAGTACAGGTGCAACCTGGTACTGAAGAACCTTTATACAGTAGGTCGGAAGATTGATGAATTTTCTATAACAGCACCTCTGACATATTTATACAGATTTTTATGTAACATTCAGTGTTAAAGCTAAAACTCGGATTTACTTTTTTTTTGGGGTTGAAAAATGAGGCTCAACAATGGAAAGACGTGAGACCCTGCGTAGCTCATTGTTCATCAAATCATTGTTGCAATGTTATTTGGATGAATCAAAGTTAATTAATATGAAAATTACAGCTGATAATAAATTAACGTACATTGAACCACCATTAAAACCACCTGTGTCTTGGGTTTCCTCTGGGTTCCTCGTGGTTGTGCGCCCTGATCCTTTGTGTCTGATCCTTTGGATGCTTTGGCTTGTGAGCTGGGGCCTCTGTGGATTTGTTTGTCTGGTGCATCCCAGGGGCACTTGATCAGATTGGGAGACTGGGTTAGCATCCTTGGTCTCTCTCTGTGGTGCGCTGTGTGTTCTGGTGCCCGGGTATCATATACAGCACTGACAATTATTCAGTCATTGGCTTTTTTTCTGTGAGATTTGGACCAGACAGACTGGCAGCTGCTCACCAGGGGCATAAATTCACATTTCCTACAAACTTAAATAATACTTTTGATTGTGTAAAGCACTATACAAATAAAAGTTAATCGAATTCAATCGAATTAAATACATGAACCTTAGGTTCCCATGTTTCATCTTCTGGTATATAAACGTTTCGAGGTTGTTTTTGCAACACGTTGTGGGGGCCGTTCATTCAGCATTATCCCAACAAAATATCTTTCGAAAGATATCCTGTCGTAAATGGTGTAGCTGGTCATCGTTGGTGTTTTGACTGGCAACCGCATTAGCGAGTCTGATGGGGAGAGGCTAAGTGATTTAGACGTTTAGATTTGACTGTTCAGCATTGAATGTCATTATAAACAGAACAAATGTTATACTTCACAGTGTGCTGTGGAACTTGCGCAGGACTGATATTGATGTTATACAACAGGGATAATTAGAAACAATAATGGCACGTAATCAGTTACATTTTCCCAGTTAACCTTCTGCGCTTTCTATTTGCGCAGGTGCTATGTTGAGGGTGGCAGGGTGATGAATTGATTCTCAGGCTGAGGGATGTCCCTGCGGCTGCTCCTGCTCCTGCTTCTCTTGATATTCTCCTCACACACACAGGTAAGACCACACACACACACACACACACACACACACACACACACATACACACAGATTTTGAGTGTTTACAGAAAGTCATGCGCATCACAGTATCAAACGCTAACACTCCTTACTGCATTAACACTGATATAAGCAAAACCATGAACTTCAAGTAAGCAATAAGCAGGTATCATGGGTGTGGCTAAATGTAAACCATTGTTGTGTCACGAACGCGCTTGGTAACCGATTTAACGTTTATCCACGTACAGTACACATATAAGGGCAAAGCAATAGTACTTTTGTTTTTCAGTTGTTTGTTCTGTGTGGGGTAGGAGAACATTTACACACTTCATGCTAAACCCAGATTGATTAATGAGGCCCATTGTGGACGTGTGTGTGTGTGTGTGTGTGTGTGTTTATACACCTTAATAAAACTTAAAATAGTAGTCATGACCTTCACACAATAGAAAGTGTTTATAAATCTGCAGTTACAAAGGGTGAAATCGTTTGGCTTTGAGAGCTCGTTTTGTTAAATGATCTCTACATTGTTCTTCTGGGGAACCACAAACACACTCCTAACCATTTATCCCCGATGTACAGTCCTCACTTGAGGACAATTTGAGGATCATGTGAAGATGAGTCAGGTCATTTTTACAGTATTTGTATTTCAACCCTTCTTGGTCCCGCTCTCTCTCTCTCTCTCTCACACACACACACACACACACACACACACACACACACACACACACACACACACACACACATAAACACACTCATACACACTCATACTTAGTTGTGATTATTTGAAACATAACAGGCACACACAAACTTACTGTAGATTCATACAAGGTCTTCATGTTGGACTTGACATCATTTATTTATTTATTTATTTTGGAAAAGTGGCATTGAAAACTAACACTTACAAAATGAGGACATTGGACATGGTCCTATCATTGTGAGGACCTGGTACTCTTTAGGGGTTTGCAAAGCTTTAAATACCTTCACAGACACACGAGCACCACTGATGAACACTAGTCATTCAAAGTCATTCACATCTACTTGAAAATTAATGAAGTGTAACGAGCACGCGCACAGACAGACACACACACACACACACACACACACACAGGAATGTAGAAATGTCAGATTTTCTTCCCCCATTACCTGTTCTAGTTCTCCTTCACTGAGACAATCCTGCACATTCAGGCAGATGGTTAAAGAGATAAACAGAAATAGATAAAGCACATGACTGTCACACTGTTCCACAGAACCAAACGTTGATCAGCAGGAACAATAATGAGCATACAGAAACGCCATTGTTAGCATTGTAAGGAATAAAAATAAACCTTCGTCTGAAATTCTTTCAGATACAATGTGCTGTGATGGGTTGTGATTGCGTAGACAGAACGCAAGCGTGCATTCATTCAGTCATTCATTACTGGTGTGGGACAGGGGTGTCTCAGGTGCTCGGGGCTCCGCTGGCTGAGGGTTAGGGGTTCGAGTCCCTGCCATTGCCATGTTTTCAGTGTTAGGCCCTTGCACTTATTCCTATGCCCATGTAGAATACTCGGCAACTGCAGGACATTCTCCGTGCCAGTCCCAAGCCTGTAGGTCATGGCAGACAGGACACTCAGTGCAAAACGTGTGTCCAATGCTTGCAAATTGAATGATCCAATGTGGCAATCCTGAGAAAGGAAAAAAGCCCAAGGGAAATATTTTATACTGTTGTAATTTTAGATCAATGGAAAAAAAAAAAAAAAAACATTCCTGCATTTGATTAAACTAGTATTTTATTCTCTCGGATGTTTGAAATCTTATGAGAAACGGTTGAAAAATAAAAGACAGAGAACCAGGAAAAGGGGGGAGGGGGGAGAGTTTAGATGCATGTTTATCAAGGATCAATAGATTATGTGCAAGAAACAAGAGGAAGATGACGAGAATGAGGATGAAGACGAGCCATAAATAAAGCTACTGATGTGATGTACGTGGTGTGGAATGCAGACGTGAGATTGTCTCTGTGATAATTGGTTGAGTCATTACCGCAGCTTTGGCCAGCTCTCACTTTATATTCACATCAAATTGACCCTGAATCTCGATCCGATCCAATACAACGGTTACAATGACCTGACTGTGTCCTTGTGTCATCAAGCGCTTGCAGTGATGAAAGCATGCGTTTCATTTCTTAAAATGGAAAACGTTTGTGTCCTTCATTGCAGTAAAAAAAGGCTAGCAATTTATTTCTATTAAATCCCATTCATTTAAAATGCACATATTATGCACGATTTTAGTCGTTTACATGGCCCTCCAGTGTGTGTGTGTGTGTACACACAAATAAAAATTCAGTGAAAAAAGAATTCCTTGCTTTTAGTCCTTTGGCTGAGGGTTTAACCTAGAAAATCATTTCCCCCATAAATACACATAGCCACATAAGCGGCATCGTGGCTTAGTGGCTAGCACTGTTTCCTTGCACCTTCAGGGTCCGGGATTGATTTGGGGTCTGTGTTCATGGAGTCTGCATGTTCTCTCCGTGCTTGTGGGTTTCCTCCGGCTACTCCAGTTTCCTCCCACGGATAAGGCTAATTGGTGACCCAAATTGCCTGTAATGTAAAATGAATGTGTGTATGTGTGTGTCCCGCGAAATATTGGGTAGGGTAATTAAGTGACACCACTTAAGCTCCATGATGGTCTCTCATGAAGACCTTCCCAGGAAAGCGAGACCAAAACTTACTGCTGCAGAGGAGAAGTTCATTTAGAGTCACCAGCCTCAGAAATCACCAATTAACCTCAAGCAGCACCTCAGATTAGAGCCGTTATGAAGATTTACAGAGCAGCAGCAGCAGATATACATCTCGATATCACCTGTTCAGAGGAGATTATTGTGTGTTCTGGATAAACGCCTTCAGTATTGCGCTACCGTTTAGAAGGAAAGAAACATCAGGAACGACCATGGAGTTAGAAGGGGCGTACAAACTTTTAACTGGTAGTGTAGCTCTTTTGCATAAACACTGAAATGGTGTGTTTGGAAGAGGAATGAAACAGAGAGAAAACAGAAAACTCTTTTTTGGCGTGAAAGTGTTAAAGTATTGTAGAAGGACACAATCAAATACAGGACCTTTAAAAGTGTTTATTCCTATTGATGTTGTTATAGTAACAAAAATGTTTAGTACAAGTAAAAATTATATCATTATTATTTCCAAGAAAGCAACCCAAATCATAACAGTGTTTAAGTCACCGTTGGAAATGACCTTTATCTCCTCCAGTATTAGAATGTTAATATTTATTTTATTTATTTGTTTGTTTATTTATTCATTCATTTATTTATTTATTTAAGATAACAAGAGTAAGGCAGTAAGGCATGTCTGTAAAATGTATTTATTCACGTGCGTACGTGCTGCGTAACAGTTCAGTGTTCGGTGTTTTTCCCCGCAGGTCTGTCTGGCTCTGAAGATATTGCAGGAGAAATGGGCCGTCTACCGGAACGAGTGTATTCAGAATTTCAAAGGAAGCCCACCTGCTACAGGTAAGAATCCCATGTGTTTACACACACCCACATGCACACACACACACACACACACACACACACACACACACACACAAACTAACTTTCTATTATTATTATTATTATTATTATTATTATTATTATTATTATTAGGTTTGGTGTGTAACAGGACCTTTGATCAATACACCTGTTGGCCTGATGGCTCGCCCGGATCCATCATTAACGTTTCCTGCCCGTGGTATCTGCCTTGGCATCGCAACGGTGAGAAACACGGCACGAATCTGCAACGATGATGGACAGAGCAATAATATAAAATTACAAACGGAACAAAACAAAATGATTTCCACTTACATAATCTGAACAGCCGATCGAAATGAATTTCCTTTTGTGTGTGTGTGTGTGTGTGTGTGTGTGTGTGTGTGTGTGTGTGTGTAGTTAAGCATGGTCGAGTGTATCGTGTGTGCGGCACGGACGGTCACTGGGCCAGCAGTAAAAACACCACAGAGTGTGACGAGAACGATGAACGGCGGGTGAGATGATGTGGAATTTAACTGTATTTAATTAAAAGCCATTTATAGGCATTTAGTTTAAGCTTGGAGAAGCAAGAAAGAGTAGTTAAAAAATACTTTGGGAGGCGGAGCTTTTTTGTGGTGGGCGGAGTTATATAACCAGGTCGCAGGTCTGTGACTAATAATTTAGCATTCTTTTCGTTCCCATTTAAAGACTAGAGTAAGCTTCATTAACTGCACAGGGATACCTGTATGATGTCACTAAAAAGTGGGCGTGACTTTAGATTAATTCTGTACATATTTTGAGCAGCTGGAGACACTTAGGGAACCAAATACATCCTGGCTGATTGAATGATATTTTTAAAAGTCATTTTTCTTTATGGTCTCACTCACTGTGTGTTTGTGTGTGTGTGTGTGTGTGTGTGTGTGTGTGTGTGTGTGTGTAGGAAGAGTATTGGCAGATCATAAGTAAATTCCGGATCATGTATACAGTGGGTTACTCGCTCTCTCTGGCAGCTTTGGTTCTTGCGCTTGGAATCCTCGCAGCATTCAGGTGAAGATGCGCACCACACACACACACACACACACACCAAATTGTATTGGTAACACTGTCTCTATAGAGACAGCTCATTCACACGGACATGTACAACAGATTCATCACACACATGGGTTTAAAGTGATGTATAATCTTTGATATGTCCATGTATGGAAGGAGTCTCCAGTGTCAGGACGCTGTA
>QNUK01000202.1:1045000-1226376 GCA_013621035.1 Clarias magur
TGCTCAGGTCGAGACTCTGAATGACCAGGTTATCACATCTATGGAGTTTTTCCTTCTTGATGGCACAGACATATTCCGGAGGTGGTTCTAGGAGCACGAGGAATCTTTGAACTGGACTCCAAAGTATGTTTTATAATCAAAGCGAAAGGAGGCTAAATGCAATCTTAGCATGAGCAACTTTTTTTCCTGCCAGGCAGTGTATAACAGTAGTATATTTCTTTCAGCTTCAATTTGAGCTTCCTGTCTTTTCTAATAAATCCCGCCTTCTGCGTTATGATCGGTTATAAGGACTGCTTTATGATCGGTAAGATCTTTACTATGTGTGTACTTGTAAGTCAATCATACTGTATCGTCTTCCTCAGACAGAGACCCAGTAGATGAAAGTAGCAAAGTAAGTTATATGGTGCTTTGAGAACATGTGGAATGATAAGGGCTTAAATAGAATTATTTGTTGGGTTAAAGCAAACATACTAGTTTACAAACGCTTTCTCCATCCAGATCATTTAATTTCATCATCAATGATTCGGATCCATGGTGTTACAAGTCCTGGAGTTCTCTTGTGTGTCTCTCCGTGTGTGTATACAACGGAATGATGTACGAGCTGCACTCAGTCATATGCGGAATGTGTTTACAGCTGCAGTGTTGAAACAAGTTTGTGATGGTTTGTGTTCGGTGCGCAGATGCTGGGGGGAGAATGTAAACATGGGCTACTGGTGGATCATCCGCTCGCCCATCCTGTTCATCTGTCTGGTAGGACACATAAATTAACTTTAGTTTGTTGCCTAAAATGTATCATCTACTGTCATATGAAGAGCTAGATAGGTAGATTTGATATGATATATTCAACGAAATATTTCAATGATCCTGTTCACCCCATGTTGTGTGTGTCCTGTCCATATCACGATTAGATCGATCTGTCCACATTATACTGTATGTGCCACAGATCCATCCAGCCACTGAAGTCTTACAAATAACTGGTAACCAAGAACAAGCAGCGAATATGAAACACAATCATTGTCCAACACCACTTGCACATTACAGGAACTTGGCTGAGAGTTCTTGCTACATCCTCCATACAGTCCTTACCTTGATCCAAGCCATTTTCGCATGTTAAAGGAGTTCCTGGAAGGCCGGTGTTTCAGAGGGAAAGGCAGGCAGTGCAATCACAGCAAACGTTCTACCTCACTGGTATCTCAATCGAGATGCATTAATGTAGATATTCTATAAACCCCCTGCTACATTAATGCAGAAATAAAGGGATTTTCCACTCTCATAAGTGTGTTCTGTTATTCTGCTCTCATATTCTCAAAAGTCCCGCTTTTGGCTTGAACCTACCTCGTAATTAAGTTTCGAATCTGCTCAGGTCGTGACACGATTAGTTGTTTGCGCTTTTTTAAACGAAGGAAACCTTTGTCCTCTGTCCAAAGCTCTAATACAAGTAACGATGGTCAGCACACACACAACATGGTGTGAACAACAGCCTCAAGTGTTGATGTCTCCAGATTGTTTTCTTTCGCACTTGAGCTCAAAAACAAAACTTTGTGCTCGTTTCCGTAACAGGTTACATGCAGCCCTGTTGTTAGTGTGTGTTTTCTCCAATTTTCACCAGCTGGACAGTGTTAACTAGCTACGAGATTGCTAACACATGTGCTAACAGTTTCACATAGCACACACACACACACACACACACACACACACTCTGGGTCTTGTACTGAGTGTACACCTATGAATAAAAAAAAATACTTCCAAAAATGTTGTTGAAGAGTAGAATTTGTTCTGCTTGCATGAATAATGTGCCTTACGAACAGCTTTTTTTCTTCTTCTTCTTCTTCTTCTTCTACTCTGCTCTTCTTCTACTCTTCCCCCCTCTCCCTCTTTCTCTTAGATTAATTTCTTTATATTTATTAGAATTATAAAGATCCTGATGTCCAAACTTAAGGCTCATCAGATGAGGTACACAGACTATAAGTTCAGGTAATGTACAAGTTCACAACATCCTGTCTAGTTTGTGTGGTTCGATTTAATGATATTATTCATTCAATAACAAATAATCTACTGTATTCATTATTTAAATAAAATGTCTTTTTAGATTGGCTAAATCTACACTCACACTAATTCCACTGTTGGGGATTCATGCCATCCTCTTCACCTTCGTCATTGATGAGTCTGTGGAAAGAGAATCTCTGTTGCGGCTCATTCGTCTCTTCTATGACCTGTTCTTCAACTCCTTTCAGGTCAGAAATGAAAGTGTAATTTAAAAAAAAATAAAAAATCATAAGAAGAAGAAAATGGCCAAGAAGAATGTATTTGTAATGGACAACTAACATACTGTTGTAACATACTGTAAAACATACTGAAGATGTGAAGATCACTAAGCAGACAGAGTTGGTGATCTTAAGTTGCTTGCTGAAATCCTGTTTCATCTTTTGTTATGAATGTCCGTCTTTGAATTGTACATTTACAGCATTTAGAAGATGGCATTATTTAGACTGATGTACCGTTTTATTTATTTATTTTTTTCTCACTGTACCGCAAAGCAGTTGAGGGTTAGGGGCCATTGGAACACTGGAAACTTGATGGTGCTGGGGTTTGAACCTTCTGGTCAGTAGTGCAACACCTTAAGCACTAAGTTACTCCTGCCCAAGTATCTGTAACTATTTTACTTGAGTAGTTCTATAAGTTGAGTTTTTTTTATTTATTTATTTACTTTTACTCCACTACATCCTATAGCAAATACCTGTACGTCACAGACTTCAAATTGCACTAAAAAATACAATTAAACTGAAAATAGAATTTCCAAGAAAAGTGTGCCTAAAATAAGTGGATACGTGGAGATGGTTTCAATTAACCTATGAGCTAAGACAAGCTCAGGATTTTGATTAAGTAAATTTGAAAGTGAATCCTTTTGTACTTTAACTCAAATAGAATTGTAAATGCTAAACATCTACTTTTATTGAAATAAAAAAAAAATTATCTATTGTATCTAAACTTTAAACCAAGTAAAGTTTAGTAAATTCCATAGTAAATAGTTTTATATTTTCTTCCACATTACCAACTTGCTGGTTTATCAGAAGAATTAACCTAAGATTAATGCTGCTTTCACACTGGGGATGAAGACAGAGATACCCAATTACACCTGATCTTAAAGAATGATACGTTGGGTAATGTGAACGCGCTCTACCATGCCAAGCCAGGAATCATCTAGGTCCACTCTACAGTGCCTTTCAAAAATATTCAGAACCCTGTGTCTTTTCCAAATTTTGTCACATTACAACCACAAAAATTTAATTTATTTTATTGGCATTTTGTGATGGACCAACTCAAAATGACACATATTTTGGAAGTGGAATAAAAATCATAAGGGTTTGCAAAATTTGTTACCAATAAATATCTGAAACGTGTGGCATGCATTTATATTCAGCCTCTCTGAGTCATTACTCTGAGTCACAACCTTTTGCTGCAATTACTGCTGCAGGTCTTTTGGAGTATGCCTCAACATCCCCACAACATGATGCTGCCACCACCATGCAGCGTTAGCTTTCCACCACACATGTAGCGTTTTGCATTTTGGACAATATTGAGCTCAATTGATTGGTTCAATATTGGTCTCATCTGACCAGATAACCTTCTTCCGCATGTTTGCTGTACCACCAATATGGCTTGTTGCAAACTGCAGACTTCTTCTGTCTTTTTCTCAACAATAGCTTTCTTCTTGCCAGTCTTCCATAAAGGCCAGATTTGTGGAGTGTACAACTAATAGTTGTTCTGTGGACAGACTCTCCCACCTGAGCTATGGATTTCTGCAGCTCCGCCACAGTTACCATGGGCCTCTTGGCTGCTTCTCTGATTAAATCTCTTTCTTGCCTGGCCTGTTAGTTTATTGAACGGTGCTCCATGGGATGTTCAAAGCTTTGGATTTTTTTTTTTTTAATAATTGCTTTAAATTTTTCCACAACTTTATCCCTGACCTGTCTGGTTGTTCCAATGGCTTCGTGATGCTGTTTGTTCAGTAATGTTCTTTAATCCTCTGAGAGCTTCACAGAAGAGATTCAAAATTACTACAGGTGGACTCTATATATAATTAGGTGACTTCTGAAGGCAATTAGTTCCACTAGATTTTAATGAATGGTATCAGAGTAAAGGTGGCTGAATACAAATGCACAAAAAAAACTTTTCAGATTTATATTTAAAACCTATTTTAAAAACATGTACAATTTTCCTTCCCCTTAACAATTATGTGCCATTTTGTGTTAGTCTATCATATAAAATCCCCCCAAAAATACATTTATGTTTGTGGTTGTAATGTGACAAAATGTAGCGCGGCACTGGAAAAGGTGGTCTCAAGCACAATAAAGTGTACTTGGGCATGGTTCAAGTCAGGTCTAAAATCTATAATGAACGCAATGGGCCGCTGTATAGAATGCAGGACCATCAACAGAACACGTCTGAAGGTTGCATGTCCATGCATTTAATCTTATCCTCTACATTGCACAGTCATAGCTACTGTACAGTAGTGAAGTGGGAAGTCATGCAAGAAGGTCACACCATATCAGTATTATTTGGCGTAGTACTGTTCTTGTTTTATGTATATTGGCGAATCACACAACAAAAAAAATGTTGTTGTTATTTGGGGGACATTCCTTAGGTGAAGCTAAGGTCAGGCTTATGATGATGCTAGGCATCTAGCTAGGCATTTATCAGGTGATTAAGCATCATTACTACTAGCATAAAATAAAGGCATGACTCACATGACTCAGGTCAGCAGCTCCGCTGGCCACAAGAAGTGCTGGAAAAGACTTGTGGAGAATAGTCCAATCACATGAGCCCAAATATTTAAAAACAATATTGATTCACTAAGAACAAAAGTAGGGGGGTTCGGGGTGCACAGTGCTGCGCCCGAACGATGATTTGACAAAATCCAATCAAAGCTCAGCCTCAGGTCACATGTTTTTCAAAAACTTACCTGCCTACATAGACACTCGTTTGGCCGGCGCCCCGCGTACACGAACACAAATGAACGTAATACAGTTTAGATTATGTTTAATTGCAAATAAATTATATTAAGAAATACAGTGGAATATTGTGACTAAATGACTTTATTTCATTATTAAAATAAATAATTATTATCTTAAATATTTACATGTTAAGGGAGCATTCTTCTCTGTCTAACTGTAAGGGGGCGGCGCCCCTGCGTTCCGTATTGGCCGGCCGCCACTGGTATCCTAATATTGATCTTGCCACATACTTTGGAAATGTATTCCTGTTGTTTTAGTAAACCATTGGCTAGTCTGTTCCAGACAATGCCAGGTCAAAGTTATAAGAGGGTCTTACTGCTAGCTTGATAAACTAGCTAATAGCTCGTCTCCCTCCTCACCAAAGTGGAAATAAACTTCCATATTAGATCAGACATGAAATCATAAATTTGCCATTTTATGGCCAGTAGTTTTAGTTTTGACGTATACCGTGTCTCTCTACACACAGGGTTTGCTGGTGGCCATACTGTACTGCTTCATCAACAAAGAGGTGAGAACTTGTAGTCGAGTAAAACTTTAATAAAAATGTTTTTTTTTTTTCACCTTGAATTGATAATTACTCCATAACCTACACATTTGTCCAGGTGCAGAATGAAATGTTGAAGCGATGGAAGCGTTGGAAGCTAGGGAAGGACATTGAGGAGGAATATCGCAACACCCACAGCCAAACAGCTCATGGCAAGAGTGCAAGCATTAATGTCGCTTCACCGCCAGAACGTTCAGACACCCCCGAACCAGGAGCCTCAGCCCCACCCTCAGAGGAGAGCCGCAGACTTGTGATCGGCTGCAGAAATGGTGCAGGACTGGTGCAAGGAATCGGCAGGGAAGCACTCCATGAGGGTCCCAGTAACTGCAGCTCTCTGACTGAGGACATCTGCTTAGATGACCGAATTTACAACAGGGACCATTCAGTAGTGACTGAGGAAAGTGAGGTCTGAGGAAACTTTGACCTTTTGACGCTTTCGATGGTAAAAAAAAAAAAAGGGAATAATAATAATAAAAAAATGTTGCAGATAAAATCTACTTAACACAGTAGAAGACACATATACACTATTTAAAAAAAAAATGGTGCAGGCAGTACCACACCCCAATTATTTGAAAAGACCCAGGGGTGAGGGGGCTGGTGTGTGGTGGACATGTCCTAGAGGAAATGCAGTGTGTGTGTTTTGACCTTTGCTGGCCACCATACATAATGACAAGGTGAAAAAACTGGCTGACCCGCGAATATGTGTAAACTTATTCAACAACATAAATTTAACCTATTGGCAGTTGCCCTTTTCTTAATTAGTTCAAATGTCCCCAATTATGTAACGAAATTTGCAAAAATTTGATTTTTTTTTTTTTTGTATGTCAAGTTTGAACTATAATCGATGAATGCTCACAGTGCATTATGGAAAAATCCCATAACCGCTTGCTCTGTAGGATGCCTCGCAAACACACGACTCAAAGAGGATTCTAGGCTTTCTAGCAAATGAACAGATGTTCAATCTGGCACTCGACCCCCTGTTTTGATTGCTTATGAATCAGGCGTCATCTTTGCCCCAAGCAAGCAGCAGGCAGAGTTGAAAATCTCATAGCAGTATTAGATTATAAAAGCGACTTTACATACATTTGTGTGTTTATGACATTATGAGGACGCAAATGGATATTCTACTGTTCATGGAAGAAAATGGCATCAAAAGCTGAAATGAGTATGATTTGTGGGAGACACCTTACATTTTGTCCTTTATGGGGTCCTGTGGTGTTGTTTCTGGTACTGGAACCATACCCCCAAACATACACATATAGACACACGTACGTAGTGTGTCATTACAGATAAGGAAATTACACACAAAGGGGAAAATGGTCTCTTTCAGAATCGAAGTTTAACGTCCTTTAGGGTTTGTTGGCCAAACTACGGTGTCCATGATGACTAAACACACACACACATACACACAAGAAATTACATTTAAATGTAATAGTCAAGCCCACAGTGGTTGAAACTGACATCTATGTACATATGTCTGTATCTATGTATGTACTGCACAGCGTTTTACCATAACCCCCAACAGCATTTGGTTAAAACAATCTGCTGATCTTCTGTGTAATGGTCATAAGTCACCAACACCATAAACCACAAACTTTCTAGTCGCTGGTGGCTGAATGGTCAACACAAATGATGAATACCACACATGGGGTCCATGTTGAAAGTCAAAAGTTAGGAATCAAAACAAAGTGTTAGCATGATGCAGTGCTACACAGATTTGAATGCAGATACAGGTCAAACAAACTTTACCGAAGGTTTATCCAAACAATCAAAACCAAACACTAAGAGCAAACGAAATGTAAACAATCAAAGGTCACTGGACCAGCTAACCAGGCAAACAGGAACAGGACAGAATCTGGGACCGACAGAGGCAGACAAACCAGGATAACAAACAATGATATAAAGCCTTGACATGAAAATTGCAGAGAACACACAGAACATTATTTAACATCCGGGTGAGTGAACTGCCTGGCCAAAAGCGTGTCATCATTGCAGAAAGGTCAAATTATTCTCCTGCCTCAAGCAAGATAAAAACTAAAGAGGCAGCTCGAATGACTGGAACAGGGTTAAGAACTGGCCAACATATTGAAACCTGGAAGGAAGAATTAGTGATGAAACATTGGACTTTGAAGCAATAGTAAAAGGTCATGTGGCCTGACGAGTCCAGAGTGATGGTGCATCAGTGTAAAAAGGGAAGCGCATGAAGCGATGCCGCCATCATGCATAGTGTCCACTGGACAAACGTCTGGAGACAGTGTGATGATCTGGGGTTGCTTCAGTCGCTCAGGTCGAGACTCAGCAACGTTATGCGGAAATAAAATGAAGTCAGCTGATGACTTGAATGTTCTGAATGACCAGGTTATCACTTCTATGGAGTGCGAAGGTGTGGTTCTGGGATCATGAGGATTGATTTTCACATGTGAACTGGACACCGGAGTGTGTGCTGGAATCAAAGCTACAGGCAGCTGAATGAAATTTTAGAGTGTGTAACTTTATTTTTGACCAGGCAGTGGATACTGTGTGAGTGTTAGTAGTGTGATCAGGCTCAAGTATATAACAATCAGTAATCAGGACAACTGCAGAGTGCAGAGTGCTGAGAGGTTGACGTCTGTGCAGCACTATTTGTAGGCTGGAAAGTCGCGAGGCTGGGAGTTATAGGCCTTAAAGAGTTGCTACACAAATAAAGATATTAAGTACATGAAAGCGCATGCAATTGCAATCCATGTAGGAACATACCAACTGTGAAAAAAATGCCCTGTTGCATAACTTTGCATATTGGTATCCTGTCCTGTTTTTGATTCAATTAGAAACATTCGACATGCATAGATAGGGATGACAATACTGTAGGGATGGCAGGAATTATGCTTGATCAAGCTTCCCTGAGAGGATGAAGGTTTTGTCCACACAGCATTTTCAGGTCCTCATAATGCTTTGACCAGAATGAGGTCTCTATTAGGGAATGAATACCAACACATGTTCACACACAGACTCTCTCTCTCTCTCTCTCCATCTTGCACTTTTCTCCAGTGGGCAATTCCAGGTCATAAATTACGCAGGATGGGAAAGATATTCCTGAGAGAATCCAAAATGTCCTGTATGTATTTAAAAAAAAAAAAAAAAAAAAAAACTTAAATCTCTAATGGCTGTGTGGGACAAGATTTCCTTAATGCTGCAGGGGGGAAAAAGGGAACAAAAACTCCACACTGCTCGAGACGATCACATTTGTAACACTTTGTTTGTATGTGTTTTAAACTCGGTGCTTGCTTTGTCACTGTTCAAAAATTATTTATTATGGCTGATGATGTTTTATGAGTGTGTGTGTGTGTGTGTGTGTGTGTGTGTGTGTCTCACTGGTCTGTGTGCTTTCTTAATATGTGTCTCATAGTGCTATATTTTCCAAGGACATGTCATATGAGCTGTGATAAAAAAAGAAAAAAAAAAGAAAAAAAAAAATACACCATAATGTTTTGTAAATGAAACCAAAAAAGAGAAGAGAATAATGTGATAATGTTATAAAGACAGTACTCAAGTCGGTGTCTGATTTGTCTTGATTACTAAAACATGTGCAGCGCTGGGAACTTCACATGGCCACTGAAGAGTTTTGGAGTTTTGGATCATAAATCATGGATACTTAGAGAACCCTAAACACACACACACACACACACACACACACACAGGGCTTGGATTCCATCCAACCCTGCTCTCCAGTTGTCTCTATCAGTTATCTAAACCTTCAGCGACGTAAAGCCCACCTCTACCAGACAGGAAGCAAACGACACGCTCTGTAAACTCTCGTCACACACACAAACGCGCACTAAAAATCATGACCCGGAGGTCACAAACAGAGTGCTCCCGTCGTAAGACGCACACCCTCTCGTTAATTTTACAAGGAATGTCGACAGTAGCCAGATTTAGCCGCTGTTTACACATTAATGTCTATTAAAG
The DNA here is from genome assembly GCA_013621035.1 of Clarias magur. NCBI lineage: Eukaryota > Metazoa > Chordata > Actinopteri > Siluriformes > Clariidae > Clarias > Clarias magur. The sequence goes on from QNUK01000202.1 coordinate 1,054,505, forward strand.
TCACACAGACACTTCCTTGCCGCGGACAGAGACGGATTTTTGTTTATGCAGTCGGTCTGGAGGCTTTCAGAGCAATGACTTGTTTTTACCTTTGTTGTTGTTGTTGCAGCCCTGAGAGGATAAGTCTCAAGGTCACATGGTCAGATCGGCGCGAGTATAAGGGCGTCCTCGAAATTTGAATATTTCTAAATGTTACAGATCATCACTCATGTGTATACCACACTGTTGAGTCGTTTTCTATCGCATTTAGCAAACTTCCTTTTAATCTCTCGAATTATCTTAAAGCAGCCCTTATCTTATTTCATGGCATATTACAAAGACTGGAAAAAAAAAACCCCAAAAAAACTGCAAAAGCACTTGAAGTGATACCTCGGCATATGAACACTCTGCCTCCAGAACTGAAATTTTCAAGAGATTTGCCGTGGCATGAACAGTGTTCTCTCAGCATATGACACCCGGGTCCTGTTCAAAACTTGTTTGTGTCAGTGGAAAGCCATGTGAAGCGGGAATACATATTTGTGTGTGTGTTTTTTTTTTTTTTTTCATTTTGTGAAACATTCAGACAAGAAGAAATGGCAGCCACTTTCAGTTTCGTTTTTACAGCAGCCAGAGCCAAAATTCATAATAAATTGAGTCTAAATGCAGTTTTAATATCTATTTATTTTATATTTTACTTCATTTACTTTTTTTTTTTCCTAAATGTTTTGATGTTTTTAGATAAAATGTTTAAATTTAGATAAAAAGATGTTTTACTCATTCAATGTCTATACTCTCAGGAGGCTTAAGGGACATGTCAGGGTACCTGGACAGGGTGCCAAGCCATCTCAGGGCAAACAGGTACACTCACTCACACACACTACGGGCAATTTGGGACTGCCAATTAGTCTAATCTGCAGGACTGTAGGAGGAAACCCGACAAGCACATGGAGAACACACAAACTCCAGTAACACAGAGATGGGAATCGAGACTGGTCACGCATCAAACCACTACACCACTGTACCACCAAAATATGTTTACAGTGTTGGAAATTGTTAATATTTGTAATATGTTTAGGTGGCTAGAACGGATCATGTGCATTTGCATTATTTCCTATTGGAAAACGCGTTTCACAATACAAAATTTTTATCTCAGAACTTGCGTCTTGATTGTGACATTGTGTTCAGGTTTCCCTTATGTGCTAAAAAGAACAGCACACCTGGGGAACAAGCAGAGTATCTATACAGTCTTGCCAGATGTATGATAATGTGTACGATGATTACATTTACATTTGGCAGATGCCCTTCTTCAGGGTGACTTACATGTTTATCTCATTATACATCTGAGCAGTTGAGGGTTAAGGGCCTTGCTCAAGGGCCCAAGAGAGGGACGTTCTGCTCAGTCGTTTAATTTCTGCTCCCTTACCCCTCTAAAAGTGACCGGAACCATTATAAGTGTGAGCCGAAAACATGGCTACACACAACATGAGGGTTTAAGAAAAGGTAAATAGATAGCTCATTTAAACAGATTTTTATTGGTCTTGCTGTAGAAAGGAATAAAAAGTGCTGTTGGAAAATCATCACCCCCCCTGCCCACAATCATAAAACTGAAAACTGTCTCACGCTTCCCAAAATAATTCTCCTATCTGTTCATCAGGACTGAGGTAACAGCTCTCCAGATAATCAGGCAATTTTAATTTACGATTCCACCCGATATGTTTACAGACCATAGAGATTCTCCATCGAGGTTCCATCATGGACATGAGTGGTGCTGATGCTTACGGCAACTTAGCTGGACCTCAGTCATTGATTTTAATGCAGCAAAATTCAAATTCATGACGCGAGATCACTTAAACAAGAATCTGAGAACAGATTCCCGGTGTCCAGAGGCAACGGTGATTTCCCACTGAATGACTTCGGGATGTTAATGCCAGGACGTTGAGAAATGCTAATGTCGTCAGATGAATTTACGTTTTCAGATCATACAGAATAGTACACATGTGGAATGCAGAAGATATTGAAGCCAGTTTTAATGAGCTCTAGCTGTTGGCAGTTCAGATTCATTATCCAGTTCACTAGTGCAAAGGATTTGTTTTAGGTTGTGTTCAATGACCTCATCCTTGTGTCATTTGTATGGACTTGGTTTTAAAGGGCAGCTATTATGCAAAATTCACTTTTTAGACATTCAGGTGGGTCTCCAGTGTGCATGTATGAACAAACAAAGCAAGTAGAGGGGGGGTGGGGGGTGGTGGTTATATTTTCTTTTTATTCACCAGATTTCAACAGGTTAATTAGATTCCAACCCTAATGTGATGTCATATAAGAAGAGCACCTACCCAGCTTGTTGCTCAGCTCTGTTGTTCGCTGGAGGGACATGGCTCAGCAGTATCTCATTTACATAATTTGGAGAAATGAACTTAGTTTAAATAATACATTATCTGTTTTTTTTTTTTTTTTTTTTCTTTCAGCTGACGTCTTTGGAGGAGCTTTGAGAACTGTGTTCCCTTATTCAATAATAGTCACACATGGGCCCTTTAATGCATTTTTGGTGTGAATCAATCAGTGTGTATGATACATTTGTGATTCTGTTAATGTATTCAACCTTAAACCACAGCATTGTTGTTTTCTGGGAGGTGTTGATCCAGTGTTAGCACTTTGTAAGGTTTTTTTTTTTTGACAACTTAAGGACAGAGAAACATTTTTTTTGTCTTTTTTCCCTCAAAAAAAAAAAGAAGAGATAAAGTCTGATAAGGGAACAACTTATAAATAAAATACTCTAAAATACTGTAAGTAATAACAATAAGTAAGTAGTAAATAGTAAGTAGTCATTCTCTAACGTTCAACATCAAATGTAACTATAAACAGAAGGAAATGCTAATGTATCGAAATTCAAATAAATAAATAAATAAATGTAGATTGGATTTGCACATCACAAGTGACTTTCATCTGATTCTAATGTGGAAGCGTCTGTCCCCCGACATGTGTGCGCTCATCAATACGTCTTTGCTCGCACCATCTGAGTTCAAACATGCCATATTTGTGAAATCACTCATTCATTTAAAACAATGATTACAATTAGCAAAAACAAACAAAAAAATAGCTGCTAACAAATAATAAAAAAAAAAAAAAAATCTTTTTTTTTTTTCTAGAAAAAGAACGAATGCTAGCTGTTGCTAGCGCTACTATGAAATCCCAGTTTTATATACTGCTGAGGCTGACTGATAACATCAGGCCCTACACTTGCGCAGATAAAGTCGCCTGAAATTTGATATCACCATTCTTATGTAAGCCACATGACCATGTGTCCGATAGGTATCCGGTCTAGGACCACCTCCGAAAGTGACTCAGATCAGAGCTGAAAAACATTCGATCTTTGCTCTCAGACGGTCCTAAAAAAGATTAATCTGTGTCTGCATGAATTAAGTCTTTTCAGGCACATAATGAACACAGCTTTGGTCTGGAAAAAAGGAACAAAATGCTTTAAGCTGTATTTTTTTAATTTCATGCTTATTAAAGAGATAATATTAAGTAAGCAGAATCACAATTGAAGTAAAATACAGCACCTTAATGTACACAGCAAGATGAAGATGAAAGACTACAAATTATATCAAGATAACTTTAGTTAAAATCCTTTTTCTTTTTACAGTATACTGCCACTCCAAATTAAAAACAGACATACAGCAATGCATCAGGTTACATCTTATATTCTTAATAGTGTGCGTGTGATTTATATTAATTTATAATATTTAAAGTAGAAGTATTAATTATGTACACATTTTTTGCAGGGTTAATTTTTTATTTATTTATTTATTTTTTACCCCAGTTAAATTCTCCCCAATTTTGAAATGCCACACTTTTGTCTTTTTTATTTTTATTTTTTTAGCCAGAATTTTATTGAGGTGAAAATCAGTCTAAAGGTTTTCCTCACCCATACAGTACCTTTACTGAGTATCACCTCAAACCGGATTTCATCCTGCATCCTCCATTATTCATAAGGTTTTGAATAAATAAACCTTATCTTTATGACTTGTATATGAAATGTTTTATACCACAAGAAATAAGAATCCATTTCAACACTACAGTGTGAGAGCAAGTAGATATGGAATAACTGCACCTTGGTGCTCAAATGACATCATTATACTCTCCAACCTCTACATGCAGAATAAATCATTTTAAGGTCTGCAACAGTGGGCAGATAAAGGAAAATATTACAGCACATGTAAAGGAAATGAAAGAAATTTGAAATGTCATACTAGAATAGGAGCAAAAAAGCACAAACACCATGTATGGTTTTATAGCAAAATAATACAAGATGGAGTTCTGGGTTGGAGGTTCGAACACGCCTCGAGCTGCACTTGATGGGTTTTCTCTGTGTAATTCCACACCGATTGGTGTTTCCAAAATGCTCATAGTGTATGATTTTGTGTGTGTGTGTGTGTGTGTGTGTGTGTGTGTGTGTGTGTGTGTGTTGTTCCGTAAGTGGTACAGATAACAGGCGGATGGTGTGTTACGATTAACATTATGCAGCTGATTATTTTCCTTTAACAAGACACCCAGGTGTGTTTCATTACTCACTGAATTAAAATAATGTTTATAGAAGAATGACAATTATACTTGCAGTCCATTCATAGCTACAATTTATGTTGTTGAAAACTACTGTATCACTTCTGTTGCAACAACTACAGTATAAGCATTTGTTCCCTCACCAGTCTCTTATTTTTGTCTCCCACTGTTGAGGGAGATCTGTTAAAAACGTAAAAAAAAATAAATAAATAACAACAACAACAAAAGAAATGCCCATCTCCTCCTGATGTGTTTTGACAGGGGAGACTTCAGACATGAAACTGTGCATTTGGGTGTTTGGATATTTGGATAAGTTATCACACATAGATTTTTACATAGAATGGTTATAACATTAATAAAGCATAGAAAGAACTGAAAACAACCATAAAAACACAGTCATTGCTGCTACTGCTTTGTCTACAGTATGTGTAGAAGTTTTGTGTTTGTTTGTTTGTTTGTTTGTTTTTTTGCTCAGTCTTGTTTATATAGTTGACTAAAGTGAAATAAAATGTATTTCATCACATTGCCAGGGTAACGGCACTACCACTATGCCCTCGCACAGGCAGGGTCACTGTCTGAGAACATTAAATCAACTGACCAATCAGAATCCAGATTTCAGTAATAATGAGGTATTCTCCATCAGAGCTGATTTCCAAGCCACTCAATATTCCTGTGACCTCCAGGTATACAGTAGATATTTCTTATCTTGTTCTTATCCAGGCATCTGCACTCTACTGTAATAACCAAAGATCCGTTCTATATCAAGTTAAAAGATGGCAGAAACTCTTTATATCTACTCTCTGGCTTGCTTATAAAAGGATATTAAAGTAGCACAAAAATATATATATATATATATATATATATATATATAGATTCTCTGATCGGATAAATATTTGGATGTCAATTAAAAGCAATGAAAGCCCTGAAAATATAAAAAGCATATGTTCAGGTTCACGTTTTAAGCCTTGCTGCACTATCAATCCATTCAAATTGTCTCATATCGAATTTAGGCGCTCAAGCTTGTCAAGATATGATCATGATATTGATTGCCATAATCTAGTCCTAGAGTAGAACAACCTCGCAATCAGGTTCTCTCTCTCAACCCAACCTGTATTGACTGGATGAAAGAAATTTCCCAAAGGAGTTTAGGCACCTTGCTTTATTTGATCAAGTTACATGGAAGGACTGCATTTGCTCATCTGGGATTGTACACAGGCTACAGATAGTGTATCAGTCAGCAGAAAGCGAAAAAGGGAAATAAATAAATAAAATGTTTCCAGGATTTGTCTCAGCCTCTGAAATAACACGTCTTCGGTTACTGAAAATCCTCTGAAGGGATTAAAGATCACCGAAGCCTGCAAGGGTTTGCTGTATCACGCTGGAGCAAATAAAATACTGCACACACACACACACACACACACACACACACACACACACACACACACACACACACACACACACACACACACACAATTCCAGTGGCACAGATACGTGTCGGCAACTCAACATTGGTCAATGAAAAAAAAAATCAATATGTGCTTATATAAAAGTGTTTCTGGCGTGTTAACAGGGAGGCTTCAGTCTTCAGACAAACTGTGTATTTGAGTTTTCAGATATGTCAGGTAGAACCTAAAATTATCATTACTTTTAAACCTACTTTTTTTTTTAACATTAACATTTTACCACTACTAGAATAGGGGAATGAAGATGTAAAAACTTTAGAACTCAAAAAATGAGGGAATTATTTTTAAACCAAAAAAACAAACAAACAAACAAACAAACAAACAAACAAACCAAAAACACCATATAAACTTGTGATTGTGTGTATTTGTGCTATTTCTTTGCCTTTGTGTCTCAGTCCCTGTTTTTTTGCTTAGTCATGTTTGGGGAAGTTGTTTTAAAAATTTATTCAAATTCAGTTCATAATATTGCCTATTTTGTGCTGAAAACAAATGCCACTCTTTGCAGCCCTGAATACACATAATAATAATACACAACAACAACAACAATAATAATAATAATACACACACACACACACACACACAATAATAATAATAATAATAATAAACAGCAAAACATAAAATGGCTGAATGGCACCGAGGTTTAAGGCCTACACCACACAGTGACCTATGACTCATTCAAACATGTTTATTTTGAATAAATGGATCATACAATCTAGAGATACTAATACAGATACTGTAAGAGATACCCTATTTATTTACCTTTATATTTATTATAATTTCAGGCACAAGCAGTGAGAAATGAATCTCAGGGGATAAATAAAGAGCATGTTAATTAAGATTTATTTCACAGGATGAGCGACACACTATAACATAAAAAAATTATGAAGAATGAAATGAATGTGAGAAATATGGAGGGAAAAAAAAGAAAGAATGGGGGGAAAGTGGACGAAGAAGAAGAAGAAGAAGAAGAAAAGAGGTAGGAAAGTGAAGGAATGACAGAAAGGGAAGCAGAAGGAGAGAATGGGAATAAAAGTTGAAAATGTGATATAATGAGAGAGAGAGAGAGAGAGAGAGAGAGAGAGAGAGAGAGAGTAATTAGGTGACGTTCAATCTCATGTTCAATCATAACGACCCTGTGGAATGGGTAAATTATATTACATTTTGTAATGGAGTCTAGGCATTTTAATTTGAGGACAAACCTGTTGCTGACATGACTTAGGGGGTCTGAGGGTGCTGTACATTCCCTGCCTTTCAGGATTATTCAACTGTGTTTCCTAAATAATAAGAATATCACCATCATCATCATCATCATCATCATCATCATGGTCCCATGCAACTAGTTAACCTTGTAACACCCTGATGCAAATCACCTTATTCAAACATGCTGTTTTATATTATTTAGCTATACACCTTTATTTTTTTACATTAAATTAGGCTCATGTATCTCATGCCAAGATGATCTCTACATAACCATTCCCATTTTAGCTTCAATTTAATAAGATGCTAACTGCATTCTGCTCTGCCAATAACAACCTCCAGTTCCGCTTCGCTCACTGTGGAAATGAAAAGGAGCACAGGTTATTACCTTTGTGGAGCTGCGGTGGGTTAAAGATAGCAATAACTACTAATCACATAGCACAGAAAAGGTGCAGTAATAGAAAAAAGTTAAACACTAAGCTAAATCATCCGTTGCTGGACAGCATCTCTGTACAAACCCAGCTAATAATCTCCACTTTCTCAACTCCATCATTGCCCATGGCCTGTTTCTGGGAGTTATGGACATGGAAAGTGTGATGAACGTGATCATTCTGCAGGAGGGAGTGCTAATATGTGGAAAATGTGTCTGGGTCATTAGTCAGACAGAAGCTCAACAGTGTGCAGAAACAGTGTGCAGAGAGTTTGTTGGGAACTATTCCAGTTGTTCATCCTCTGTCCCTGCCAAGTTCCCTGTTAGAGGATGCGCTTAACCATTGAAAGGGCAGTTCCATTTCTTTATTTCCAGACAGCAAAGGTAGGATTGCATGACATCAAATACCTATTGGGATGTCTTAAGAACTGGCCAAAGGTTATTTTGAAAATTACATAAAATATCCTATGGAGACCTTAAATTTAAAGACATTGGACTAGCAAAGAAAAAAAATGGCCAACAAACTTATCTAGACTGGTCATAATATACCATAATATCACATAAATACCACATAGCATTAACATTGATTATTAATTATATACCAGTAAACCGGTGTCTAGAGGTGACATGTGCACTATTCATCTATGCCTGTGGAGAGCAAAGGCCAGTTCCTCTGGTTTAAAAAGCTAATGGAGCAATGAAATAGTCACAAAAAACTGACAGAAAAATGAAATGCAGCCCACCATAGAAAGACACCAAAACGCCACCGGCCCATTCTCTAAACACTTCAGATCCCAATCCAATCAAGCACCCAAGGGATCCACCGGACACAGAAGTGCCACCCTGCGACCTAAACACAAAGGAGACACTGTCAATATCCTGGCACCAGACACCACAGCACTCCATCAAATGTCATGTGGTCATACCCTGAGTGGCCAGAGCTGCCCTGGTCAAGTGTTAAAGGCCTTACAAAATACTGGCAACAATGTTTCATGTGGTAATGTTGTGGCTGATCAGTGTATAATCAACACTTATCACGGCTCTTATTGTTCACAAGGTGTTGATTTTCAATTTTCAAACTGAAAGTAACTCAATGAGATGTTTGAGGTTCCCTGGTGGTGCATGTTCTCCTGTTCTACAGCATCCCGAAGGTAGTCTACCGGATCCAGTAATAAGAAAAGCGACTGAAGACTCTGAGCTAAATTATGTTTATGAGACCAGTTTGAGGTGACTTTTGCTTTGTGGCATGGTGCATTATAATGTTGGAAGAAGCCACAGTACATGATAAATTGTAGCCATGAATGGGTGTCCATGCTCAGCAACAACAGTCAGATAAGTTGTCGCCAATATTCAAGGCATGATTGATTGTTTTAACACCCTCAAACTGTGCCAAGAAAACATTCCCGACACTATTACACCACCTCCGCTAGCTTGAACTGTTGACAAGGCAGTTTAAGTCCATGAATCCATGTTGTTGCTGCTGAATTCTGACCCAGAATAATTTCATTAGATTTTCTATTCATTCATTACTTTTCTCCAGTCTTTTATTGTGCAGTTTTGGTGAACCCATGCTCACTGCAGCCATAGCTTTCTCTTCTTGGCCAACAGAAGCGTAATCCTGTGTGCTGTGGTAGCATGTTCAACATGGTATGTACTGTATATTGAGTCTGTACAAAACAGTACAGACAGGTTATCCAGGTTAATATACTGTAGCATTTCTGTTACCTTGAAACTGTCTGGCTCTTCTCAAGATCTTTCTGTCCACAGAACTGCTGCTTACTTAATGTTTTTTTGTTGTTCGTTTTGTTTATTGAACCATTCTGAGCAAACTCTATAGGTGTTTTGTGTGAAATTCCCAGGCTATCACATGGTTTAAAAATACTCAAATTTGGCCACCTGGCACCTAAGATCCTGCCAAAATCACTGAGATGATACTTTTCCCCCACTCTGCAATGTTGATGAACATTACCTAAAGCTGCTGGCCCATTTCTGCTGGACGTTATACAGTATGTTGAAAGCAAGACTAGGAGTACAGATTTTCTGTGAGTGTAAATTATTCATTTCCTTTGCCAGTGGACTACTACTTTTGAACCCTATTGTAGACACTTGCACAATTGGAATGGGAAAGGGAGGGGTGTATGTGGGCTGAGAAGTGTATTTCCTGTTGACACACTATAAAACCTCCATTTTTTTTTTTTTTTGACTGATTGCTTTTCATTGTTTTCTCTTCCTATTTTGTTTCAGTAACTGTTATACTGTCCAGGCTTGGTTGTTTTTACCCCACATTGATTTTCACTGGCTTTATCAAGAACACCCAATTGTGCACTCACATTGTACTCACATCTAATTTGTTCTGTACTTTATCTATTGCCTGCTTTTCCCTAGCCTTCATCTTTTCCCTCATTTTCACCTTTTCCTTGTGGTACCAAAGAAAAACAAATGACAGCAAGAGGATGAAAATGGTACGTTGTGTAGACACATCTACCTAGAGTTCACAGTCCACCAACAGTTTGGAAGGAATACTTCTGTCAAACCAGTCCTGTTATTATGAGCACCACCTCCCTAAGAAAGCTCAGAATTAGTCCCATGTGTGGACTCTAGTATTTGGACCAAGGGTGAAAACAATCACTATCTTATCAACCCACTATAATGGTGTAAGCCCAAAATTATGGCTCCAAAACGCATATGTTGGACAATGTCAGCAGCGTCTGAGTATTTCAGCGTGTCTAACAAAGATCGGTGTTATTCAGTTTGTTAGAAGTTTCAGTCAAATTTCAAGAGAAGATATTTCAAGAAAAACACACACACACATATATATATATATATTCTTGTTTTTCCAAACGCTTTTACATTCATATTACATTGCATTTAATTTTTATTCCACAAAAAAAAAAGGTTATACTTGGTTATGTAAGTGCTGAAAACTTCTATAATTATAATTCTATAATGAATAATATAGAGCTGTATGAGACTAAAATGGCCATTGAAAGTGTTAATTTACACAGAATTAGAAGCACAAACAGAATCTTTTTTGTGTGAAAGCATTTAGTAAAGGTTATTACATAAATTTCTTTAGTTTAACCTGTGCTCATTCAAAGATTTTCTTTTTCCTCTGGGAAACAAACTTAACAAATGACAAAACTTTTTTCCAGCTAGTTTCAGCTATCAATCTTTTTTTTTTTTTTTGCAAATTGTAAAAACAAACATCAGTACTGGGTAAGAATTTGACAGTTAGTGGTTTTCTAATACAGCGTACTTGTATGCACCATGAATAAGCAGTGTACCAGCAGCACCACAAACTTTTCTTTCTTTCTTTTCTCTACAAATTTACACAGACATCTGATGATGAATGGAAATTCTCCGTTGCCAACCGATAGCCTACTTATAAGTGCTACGTCTAGGTTTACTAGGGATAGGTGGATAGATAGATAGATAGATAGATAGATAGATAGATAGATAGATAGATAGATAGATAGATAGATAGATCAATAGAATTCAATTAGCTTTAATAAATGAAGTTATATAAATATTTTTCCAGTATCTGTGCATAGCTTTTACTCTTCCATTCTGGAGTATTTTTTTTTTTTTCCTGAGATTTCTCCAGATGGTTTGTCCTGTCACTGTGTTAGGCCAGCATAGAGGTAGCCAAAAGTAATTTGTGTTTTTTGTTTTTTTTTTAGACTTCAAGTTATTTGACTTTCATAATTATTGCTGTTGGAACTGTTCTGAGACATCAACTAATGTTTCAAACATCAACTGAACCACGTGAAAATTTTGCTAATGGGATTTATGTAAGACCACATTTTGTGTGTGTGTGTGTTTGTAGTTCTGTGAACTTGATGAATTATTACTGCTGTTAATGTCATTAATCAAGGTTCATTGTCCCACTATAAATGATCTCGGCTATTGGTGTAGAATCATTTGTCGTCTCAGAGGGAAAAGTGGAGTTGCATTCTCAACCATTTTGTCTATGTGTCCTTTTGAAAGGCAAAACAGTGGAGGTGATAACATGAACCACAGCTCTAACCACCAGGGGTGTACAATCACTGTGTAATTAATCTATTGTATTATCTTTTCCATGAAGAGGATGGAGCTCAGCAACCATTTGAACCTGACATGTTTTTTATATCTTTGCAAGGACCTAAAAAAATTATAATAATATTAATAACAACAAGACATGATCCTTTTTTTTTTTTCAATCCTGATAAATTTTTAAAAAGGCAGATCAGATTAACGGTTCTCAAAAGTACAGTATACACACACACACACACACACACACACACACACACATACACATGCACACACACACGCATACACGCTGACGCTACTGCGCACGCACACGCACACACACACACACACACACACACACACACACACACACACACAAATACCCACCATTATATCCTTCCCCAGACATGAATTTTTCTGTAAAACATAGGACTGTATTAATGAACACTGAGATATCAGCTTCTTATTTCCTTTCCTCAGGGTTCAAGAGTCATTTAGGTGATTCTTTATCATTACTATGATGAAAGATGAAAGCGAGGGACTTTATGGAAGACAATAAGTGGAAATTATGGCCAAATACATTGAGTACAAGTCCAAGCCCAAAGAGCGAGAGACAGAGAGAGAGAGAGAGAGAGAGAGAGAGAGAGAGAGAGAGATAAACACCCCCACATACACACGTCACTCTCACACCTTTCCATTTTCTAACTATTTGCAGTAAACAAATAAAAAGTCTACTTCTTACATTACGTATTCCTAAATCCTGTCACTCTGTTTTATTAAACTCAACACGCACCTGTCTGATTTCTGCCAGACCCATTAGATACAATCTCATGACGCACGAAACAGAACTAGCATATTATGATAAATGGCCTGACATCATGCAAACACACACACACACACACACACACACACACACACACACACACACACACACACACACACAACTATAGATTGAAAGATCAAAGATACATTGAAACATATTATTATTATTATTGTTGACATTATACGACATATTACACACACACACACACACCTACACACACATTCATTATTCATTTCAGACTGCTTACTTCATTTTCCCTCCAATCTCACTAAAATGCCATCCTGCATTATTTACTTAGAGAGCAGACAGACAGATTGATTTATTAATCAGAGTTGCAGCCCATTATTTCATTTCCATAATTGCCTTTGCCCTGTGTGTGTGTGTGTGTGTGTGTGTGTGTGTGTGCGTAAGGCAAGGCGGTGTGTGTGTGTGTGTGTGTGTGTGTGTGCGTGTGTGTGTGTGTGTGTGTGTGTGTATGTGTGCATGCACATGTGTGCAGGAGTTTGCACAGATCTTAAAAGCTGGCAAGTAATTATATACTATAAACAATATTGCCACTCCAGTAATACAAATTCCGAATGTAGACTGAGTTTATTTTTAGACTTCATAGCTGTTACTGGAAATTCAGTATCATAAAATGCTATTAATACAACAAACCTTGCATTGAATTTCAACCTCAGTAGGATAACATGAGATTTACAATAGAATCAGCATTATATTCTTAAAGGATACATTAACTCTTCCAGGCTAAACATTTATTGTCATTGTACCCTTCATAGATCAGTATCATTATTATAAATGAGTGTTTACTGATTCAAACTTAACACCTTATATAGTCATTGTATCATATATACGGGGTAATTAAGCATATGTTGCAATTAAACTGGGTTTTCAAAATGATGAAACCTAAATAAGTGGCAAAGGTTTAATACCATGGCTTATTCTGTATACAACACATTACTATTATTATTTTGGTTTAACATTGGGGGTTTGTGTAATGAGCACAGCTTGATATTTGAATCCAGATAATATTTTTCACCTTTTTAATGAAAATAATTATGAAGAATCAAGTAAGAGAATTAAGTAAGAAAAAAAAAACTAAAAAGAAGAATTTTTTTAAAAATGAATTGAAGATAATAATAAAAATATATTTTGATATTTTTCTGTTTTAATAAAAATGCCTTTTAACAATTAAATATCATAAACTATACATGTATAATGAAATTCAGATTTAATAAAAATTTTGCGACTACAGATTTACTTTAAAATTTCAGACATTCATAGTAAAATAAATAAATAAATAAATAAACATTTCTATTCACTAAATCCAAAGTCATATAATTTTATAATAACTTTAGATTTATAGCAACGCTTCATCAAAATAACTCCAGATTTGTATCAAAATTATATAGTATAACCATGTTATTATGGGATCAAAATAAAAATAAAAAAAATCCCCAGTGAAACTTTGGCAACATAGCTTCAAACTCAGACAGAAAGGTTAACATAGTAACATATCGATAGTAAGAATATCACAGCTATTCATTATTCTAGCCAGCAGATCCTTACATTATATTCACAGTAAATGTTAAAATATGAGGCAAAAATTAAGATATAAAGATTTATACTAACATATAGGCCTAAGTAATTATAACTGCAGACAATTATTGGAAATACACATGTGCGAGCACACAAACGTATGAGGCGCCGTATAGGGCTTAAATCAAACTTCACTCATGCACACACATATGAAACACTTGCATACACATATATGAAACAGTCACACATCTATATATACTACTAACTGCTCACACAACTACATATGAAATGCGCGCGCACATACCTATGAGACGCGCGCACATATATACAAACTCTCCGTGCACACACACCTATGAAATTCTCAGTGTAACCGGAAGGCATTTCAGTGTAAAAGGAAGTCATTTCAGTGTAGACGGACTTGTCGCTTCATACTCCATGGTTGGTCGTAGCGGTTTGTGAACAGCCTGCTGTTGGACAGTTTAGAAGATGGAGTAGGACAGTATAATGATCATCACTGCTCAATCACAAGGCATATTCACAACTGTCACATAATGTCTGAATATTGCAGCGGCACAAAACGCAGGTGATGTTTAGCAAATAGAAAATTGTAGCACGGAATCTGTGGCTAATATGTCGGATCCTTTTACCGCGGTGATAATAAATAAACCACTCGCTGTCTTCTAAACTGTCCAGTAACAGTCTATTTAAAATGCTACTACTAATCAGAGAGAATGAATCGGCAACTCCATATACATTGAAATTACTACATCCTACACCCTACACCCTACACCCTACTCCCTACTCCCTACACCCTACTCACTACACCCTACACCCTACTCCCTACACCCTACTCCCTACACCCTACTCCCTACACCCTACTCCCTACACCCTACTCCCTACACCCTACTCCCTACTCCCTACTCCCTACTCCCTACACCCCACTCCCTACACCCTACTCCCTACACCCTACTCCCTACACCCCACTCCCTACATCCTACTCCCTACACCCTACTCCATGTGGGGGAATGTCTGTTAAGGGAACTTCACTCTACAAAATTCCGCCATTCGGAACATCCTGCAACGTCACTTCCTACATGCGTTACCATAGTAACATAAGCACCTTGGATACCCGTCCCTGCTGCTGTGGAAATTTCACGCTACGGACAGTAAATATAGAATATTTATTGAAAAAAACTGACACTAAAATATATAACGTTTTGAAACGTTTATAACTTATGAATAAATGATTCGATTAATTTACAAGATGTACAGAGATTTATTTATTTATTTATACAGATTACTAGTCTATGTAATACTAAATATTTCTTAATTAAATTAAAATAAAATTATTGTGTCCTGTTTATATGGTGTTGTCCTCGAAAATAATTATAATAAATATTGTAATGACTGATAGGAATTCCCTTGTTTGTGCGCGTCTCATAGGTGTGAGTGTGCGCACGGAGACTGTGTATGTGCGTGCATCTCATATGTGTGTGTGCACGGAGAGTTTGCATATATGTGCGCGGAGAGTTTGTATATATGTGCGCCTGTCTCATACGTATGTGCGCGCGCATTTCATATGTAGTTGTGTGAGCAGTTAGTAGTATATATAGATGTGTGACTGTTTCATATATGTGTATGCAAGTGTTTCATATGTGTGTGCATGAGTGAAGTTTGATTTAAGCCCTATACACACACACACACACACAAACACACACACACACACACACACACACACACACACACACACACACACACACACCTGCTTTATTTGCTTCAAGTCACTACCCAATCAATATTAATTATTTTTTTTATGCTTGCTGTCCAAGCTACGACAGTGTGGAATTATGTTTGGACATGAAACAATTTAAAGATCATTTTTTAATTAGTAGTCACATACTAATGTTAAATGAACACTAAATAAATAAATAAGTAAATAAATAAATAAAGCTATTTATTTAAATTGAACCAATAACAGGTTAGTTTTTAGTTTCACCTTGTTCCACCAAGGCATTTGGGTTGTGGGATGAATTGGCACATCAACTGTCAGGGATAACCCCTAGAGGGCGCCAAAGCGCCCTTTGTTTTGGTTGTAGGCCTTTTGTTTAAACTTCAGTTCCCATTGGGCAACTCGGTCAGGTGACCAAAGGGCGCTCACCTGAGCCGAGTTGGTGATTAGTTTTATTATAAATAGTTTGGTTTTTTTGAGTTTCTGGTCTTGAGTTTCCGTCACTGCACTGTGCCTTCATGGACGGCGAGCTTCCGTCACTGCACTGTGCCTTCATGGACGGCGAGCTTCCGTCACTGCACTGTGCCTTCATGGACGGCGAGCTTCCGTCACTGCACAGTGCCTTCGTGGACGGCGAGCTTCCGTCGCTGCACAGTGCCTTCGTGGACAGCGAGCTTCCGACGCAGCACAGTGCCTTAGTGATCAGCGAGCTTCCTCTTCCTCCGCCGTCGCCTTCATGCGCCTCCGAGGACAGCGAGCTTCCTCTTCCTCCGCCGCCGCCTTCATGCGCCGCTGAGGATCACGAGCTCCATCCTCTTCCTCCGCCGTCACCTTCATGCGCCGCCGAGGTCAGCGAGCTACCTCTTCCTCTGCCGCCGCCTTCATGCGCTGCCGAAGTTAGCGAGCTTCCTCTTCCTCCGCCGCCGCCTTCATGCGCCGCTGAGGATCACGAGCTCCATCCTCTTCCTCTGCCATCGCCTTTATGCCCCGCCGAGGACAGCGAGCTTCCTCTTCCTTCGCCGCCACCTTCATGCGCCGCTGAGGTCAGCGAGCTGCCTCTTCCTCCTTCGCCGCCGCCGTCACACGCCGATGAGGATAACGAGCTTCCTCTTCCTCCGCCGCCGCCTTCATGCACCGCTGAGGTCAGCGAGCTGCCTCTTCCTCCTTCGCCGCCGCCGTCACACGCCGATGAGGATAACGAGCTTCCTCTTCCTTTGCCGCCGCCGTCATGCGCCGCCGAGGTCAGCGAGCCTCCTCTTCCTCCGCCGCCGCCACGCGCCGAGGACGCCGAAGCCTTTCTTCCTCCGCCGCCGCCGTCATGCGCCGCCGAGGACGTCGAGCTTCCTCTCCCTCCGCCGCCCTGTGTCAATGAGGACGGCGAGCATCCACTGCCTTCGCCGCCCTACGTCAACGAGGACGGCGAGCTTCCTCCATCTCCGCCGCCCTGCTTCAACGGGGGCATGAAGCCACCTGGCCCACAGGACATAGGTGCCAGCCTCTGGGTGAGAGGGGCGGACGTTGGACCCTGGGGGGGATGCCCTGGACCTCCTGTAGCGCCCCGGAGTTGCCCCCTTTGAGGGGGGGGTTATGTCAAGGATAACCGCTAGAGGGCGCCAAAGTGCCCTTTGTTTTGGTTGTAGGCCTTTTGTTTAAATTTCAGTTCCCATTGGGCAACTCGGTCAGGTGACCAAAGGGCGCTCACCTGAGCCGAGTTGGTGATTGGTTTTATTATAAATAGTTTGGTTTCTTTGAGTTTCTGGTCTTGCGTCTGTTAATTTACCGTGGTTAATGTCTCTGAGTTTCGTGAATGTTTATATACGTGTTTTAGTTTCGTTTTCATTTAAAGTATATCTGTTTTGTTCATTTCCATGTTTTTATGTTTATAATCAATAAACATCGTTTCCCTGAACCACCTGGATCCTCTGCATTTATGCCTCGCACCCAGAAATGTGATAGAATGAAAGAGGCATAGCAGAGGAGCCCCCCCGGGAGATTCTTTTGGGGGGGGGCAACGATGTTTGAAGTTTGGGGAACCGACGCGGAGAGCAGGAGGAGAACCAAACGGTGTAGCGGCAGAAGAGCGGAGTGTGAGTGGGACGTGCAGCTAGGAGCAGCCTCCCAGAGTGTTTGGAGCAGCTTTCGGCAGTGCGCTCTGAGCAACGAAGAGCGCATTCGTGACCTGCGGGAGCAGGTGGCCAAGCTTCAAGGGCTGTTAGCACAGCTGCACCGCGCCGCTGAGCACAGCTGCACCGCGCCGCTGAGCACAGCGAGCTGCCGCCGCTGCACCGCGGCGAAGAGGAGGGCGAGCTTCTGACGCAGCACTGTGCCTTCGTGGACGGCGAGCTTCCGTCACTGCACTGTGCCTTCATGGACGGCGAGCTTCCGTCACTGCACTGTGCCTTCATGGACGGCGAGCTTCCGTCACTGCACTGTGCCTTCATGGACGGCGAGCTTCCGTCACTGCACTGTGCCTTCATGGACGACGAGCTTCCGTCACTGCACTGTGCCTTCATGGACGGCAAGCTTCCGTCACTGCACAGTGCCTTCGTGGACGGCGAGCTTCCGTCGCTGCACAGTGCCTTCGTGGACGGCGAGCTTCCGACGCAGCACAGTGCCTTAGTGATCAGCGAGATTCCTCTTCCTCCGCCGTCGCCTTCATGCGCCTCCGAGGACAGCGAGCTTCCTCTTCCTCCGCCGCCGCCTTCATGCGCCGCTGAGGATCACGAGCTCCATCCTCTTCCTCTGCCGTCACCTTCATGCGCCGCCGAGGACAGCGAGCTTCCTCTTCCTCCGCTGCCGCCCTCATGCGCCGCCGAGGTCAGCGAGCTACCTCTTCCTCCGCCGCCGCCTTTATGCGCCGCCGAGGTCAGCGAGCTACCTCTTCCTCTGCCGCCGCCTTCATGCGCTGCCGAAGTTAGCGAGCTTCCTCTTCCTCCGCCGCCGCCTTCATGCGCCGCTGAGGATCACGAGCTCCATCCTCTTCCTCTGCCATCGCCTTTATGCACCGCCGAGGACAGCGAGCTTCCTCTTCCTCCGCCGCCGCCTTCATGCGCCGCTGAGGTCAGCGAGCTGCCTCTTCCTCCTTCGCCGCCGCCGTCACACGCCGATGAGGATAACGAGCTTCCTCTTCCTCCGCCGCCGCCTTCATGCACCGCTGAGGTCAGCGAGCTGCCTCTTCCTCCTCCGCCGCCGCCGTCACACGCCGATGAGGATAACGAGCTTCCTCTTCCTTTGCCGCCGCCTTTATGCGCCGCCGAGGATCGCGAGCCTCCTCTTCCTCCGCCACCGCCGTCATGCGCCACCGAGGTCAGCGAGCTTCCTCTTCCTCCGCCGCCGCCGTCATGCGCCGCCGAGGACGTCGAGCTTCCTCTCCCTCTGCCGCCCTGTGTCAATGAGGACGGCGAGCATCCACTGCCTTCGCCGCCCTACGTCAACGAGGACGGCGAGCTTCCTCCATCTCCGCCGCCCTGCTTCAACGGGGGCATGAAGCCACCTGGCCCACAGGACATAGGTGCCAGCCTCTGGGTGAGAGGGGCGGACGTTGGACCCTGGGGGGATGCCCTGGACCTCCTGTGGTGCCCCGGAGTTGCCCCCTTTGAGGGGGGGTTATGTCAAGGATAAACGCTAGAGGGCGCCAAAGTGCCCTTTGTTTTGGTTGTAGTCCTTTTGTTTAAACTTCAGTTCCCATTGGGCAACTCGGTCAGGTGACCAAAGGGCGCTCACCTGAGCCGAGTTGGTGATTAGTTTTATTATAAATAGTTTGGTTTCTTTGAGTTTCTGGTCTTGCATCTGTTAATTTACCGTGGTTAATGTCTCTGAGTTTCGTGAATGTTTATATACGTGTTTTAGTTTCGTTTTCATTTAAAGTATATCTGTTTTGTTCATTTCCATGTTTTTATGTTTATAATCAATAAACATCGTTTCCCTGAACCACCTGGATCCTCTGCATTTATGCCTCGCACCCAGAAATGTGATAGAACGAAAGAGGCATAGCAGAGGAGCCCCCCCGGGAGATTCTTTTGGGGGGGGGGCAACGATGTTTGAAGTTTGGGGAACCGACGCGGAGAGCAGGAGGAGAACGGTGTAGCGGCAGAAGAGCGGAGTGTGAGTGGGACGTGCAGCTAGGAGCAGCCTCCCAGAGTGTTTGGAGCAGCTTTCGGCGGTGCGCTCTGAGCAACGAAGAGCGCATTCGTGACCTGCGGGAGCAGGTGGCCAAGCTTCAAGGGCTGTTAGCACAGCTGCACCGCGCCGCTGAGCACAGCGAGCTGCCGCCGCTGCACCGCGGCGAAGAGGAGGGCGAGCTTCTGACGCAGCACTGTGCCTTCGTGGACGGCGAGCGTCCGTCACTGCACTGTGCCTTCGTGGACGGCGAGCGTCCGTCACTGCACTGTGCCTTCATGGACGGCGAGCTTCGTCACTGCACTGTGCCTTCATGGACGGCGAGCTTCCGTCACTGCACTGTGCCTTCATGGACGGCAAGCTTCCGTCGCTGCACAGTGCCTTCATGGACGGCGAGCTTCCGACGCAGCACAGTGCCTTAGTGATCAGCGAGCTTCCTCTTCCTCCGCCGTCGCCTTCATGCGCCTCCGAGGACAGCGAGCTTCCTCTTCCTCCGCCGCCGCCTTTATGCGCCGCCGAGGTCAGCGAGCTACCTCTTACTCCGCCGCCGCCTTTATGCACCGCCGAGGTCAGCGAGCTACCTCTTCCTCTGCCGCCGCCTTCATGCGCTACCGAAGTTAGCGAGCTTCCTCTTCCTCTGCCGCCGCCTTCATGCGCCGCTGAGGATCACGAGCTCCATCCTCTTCCTCTGCCATCGCCTTTATGCACCGCCGAGGACAGCGAGCTTCCTCTTCCTCCGCCGCCGCCGTCACACGCCGATGAGGATAACGAGCTTCCTCTTCCTTTGCCGCCGCCGTCATGCGCCGCCGAGGTCAGGGAGCCTCCTCTTCCTCCGCCGCCGCCGCTGGCGCGCCGCCGCCGAGGACGCCGAAGCCTTCTCTCTCACGCCTCTGTGTCACGAGGATCGCGAAAGCATCCACGCCTTCACCGCCTTCTACGCCAACGCAGGACGGCAGAAGCTTCTCCATCATCTCCGCCGCCCTGCTTCAACGGGGGCATGAAGCCACCTGGCCCAGAGGACATAGATGCCAGCCTCTGGGTGAGAGGGGCAGACATTGGACCCTGGGGGGGATGCCCTGGACCTCAAGTGGCGCCCCGGATTTGCGCCCTTTGAGGGGGGTTATGTCAGGGATAACCCCTAGAGGGCGCCAAAGCGCCCTTTGTTTTTGGTTGTAGTTCCTTTTGTTTAAACTTCAGTTCCCATTGGGCAACTCGGTCAGGTGACCAAAGGGCGCTCACCTGAGCCGAGTTGGTGATTAGTTTTATTATAACACCAATTCAATTAATTCAATTCACTTTATTTATATATGCCAATCACTGATTGTCAAAGAAAGCAGCTTTTACACAATAAAAAGCATATGCTTTATGTAATGTGTATGAATCAAAATGATAAGATTGTCCCTGATGAGCAAGCTTCAGGGCTTAATGTGTGGCAAGGAAAACTCTGAGATGGTATTAGAAGAAACCTTGAGAGGAAACAGACTCAATAGGAACCCATCCTCATCTGCGATAACGGATAGCAGAGAATGATCAGCATAATAATGTGTACTGGAAGTTCAGTGTAACAGGAGATGTGTTAAAATTTAAATTAAAAGGAGTCCAGTTTGTTCCCGGAGGCTCAGGTAGACTGTAGAAGATTCCAGTCCTGAGCTATCGAACAACTGAAGTCACAGGTCCCCAGAGCATCAATCGATGATAGGACAGTCTTCATGGAAACCATCCCCAGCCACCAAGCGCATCCAGGCAGACCACACGGGGCATCCATGTGACGGGATCTCCAACCAGAAGCAGGACTCCAGGACGGGTTAGACGGCCCCAGAGGGCAGAGGGGTCTGGATCACTGGCAACTCAGGAGCGAACATGTATAGCTCGACAGAGAGACAGAGAGAGGGAAAGGAGAGAGGGAGAGAGAGAGAGAGCAGAAAAGGAGAGAACAGAAAATAAGGAGAGATGGCAGTTAGGTATGGTCACAGTCAACATGTATAAGGTGAATGTATATTAGTGCAAAGTGCAAGCAGGGACTCCGGCAGGACTAACTATAACAGCATAACTAAAAGGGAGAGCCAGAAGGAAACACAAACATGAGGGCTCCCTGAGATGTAAAGCAACCAATCACCTCACCGTCAACAAACCTGAGTGAACAATGAGAGTGGGGAGGACAGCATCTAAACATACCAGTTCACCAGAATACTCTACGTCCATGAGTCCCCCAGATCTGCTCCTTTACCTAAGGTTAATCTATTTACAAAAATGCTTGGCTAAATAAATAAGTTTTTAGCCTAGACTTAAACACTGAGACTGTGTCTGAGTCCCGAACATTAACAGGAAGACTATTCCATAACTTTGGGGCTTTGTAAGAAAAAGCTCTGCCCCCTGCTTTAGTTTTAATAATACGTGGTACTGACAGGCAGCCTGCATCCTTTGATCGAAGTAGGCGTGGCGGATCGTAAGACACTAACAGTTCACTCAAATACTGTGGCGCGAGACCATTTAGTGCTTTAAATGTCAAAAGTAGTATCTTGAAATCGATGCGAAATTTCACAGGGAGCCAATGCAGTGTAGACAAGATAGGGGTGATGTGCTCGTATCTTCTGGTTCTAGTGAGGACTCTCGCTGCTGCATTCTGAACTAACTGAAGCTTGTTTATACACCTAGTTGAACAACCAGACAGTAGTTTGGTTTCTTTGAGTTTCTGGTCTTGCGTCTGTTAATTTACCGTGGTTAATGTCTCTGAGTTTCGTGAATGTTTATATACGTGTTTTAGTTTCGTTTTCATTTAAAGTATATCTGTTTTGTTCATTTCCATGTTTTTATGTTTATAATCAATAAACATCGTTTCCCTGAACCACCTGGATCCTCTGCATTTATGCCTCGCACCCAGAGACGTGACATCAACAGGTGCTTGATCGGTCTGGGATCTGGGGAGCTTTGAGACTGGGTTGGTGAATTGGGGCTCTATGCGTGCTATGACCCAAACACAACAGGACGTATTTTGTTGCTTTTCTATTGTGGCCCGTGGCTATAGAGAACTATATTGAACTAGATATGAACTACATTGGCTCTTCTGTAGGTTCGATGCGGTTGGCTGACTTTCGGTACAGGTAGACAGACCTTGAGTGGCCATGATCTGGTCACCAGTTTATCGCTATATTATTGATTATTAATGTTTTTCAATTGTTTGTTGGTGTTGTGAATGATCAGTGCTGTGTTTGTTTTCTAGCTGGGAAAATAGTATTTAAAGTTAATACATGCTCGTAATCTTACCTACCATTAATCTCATGGCATATGTGATAAAAGCATGGTTAAAGAAATCAGGAATTTTTTGTTGGTAGTGATGTCTGTTAGACTTCAAGAAATAATCTGAACGCAGTGCAGGTAGATGTAATAGAGATATCTTTTTGTTTCTTTCAGACCATAGACTCATAATTTTAAGAAACAGTCAGTGAATTCTTTATTGTTTAGCATGTGATCAGTAAAAATGCCCTGAGAACTTGGTTAAGATCTGTAGATGTAGCAGACATTTTAAAGCAGCACAACTCACACAGTAACTTCTTGCACTGCTGCCTGGAGTATTGCAGAAAAGTAGAATTAAGATACCCTTGACAACTGAGAAAGCGTGGCTTGGCTTAGTTTAATCAGAGAATCCTAGATTAATCCATTGCCTGTTTGACAAGCCAGGTTGAGACCGTACAGCTAAATCAAGCCTGGAGTAAATAGTAGATAGGTGTAGATAGGATACAGTATGTGTGTGTAGATGACAGGCTAAAACACAGAATTACTGATGCAAAAATGGATAAGACTCATAGTTGCTCCATGCTTCTCACGAACTGCATAAAAGCTTTTTATGGAAACAGCGAAAAAAATCTGACGCTATAATTAAATGAGAAAAAAGAGAAAACTGCTGGAAGACAATTATCGACAGACTGAATGCAAAAATGTAAAGTTCAAACCAGTGCTTTACGGAACCCATTATAATTACAATTCAAGAAGTTACTTGTTGTCTGTCTGTCTGTCTGTCTGTCTGTCTGTCTATCTGTCTATCTATCTATCTATCTATCTATCTATGGTCACAAAATACCTGGCACTCAGTCATTAAGTATAAGAACATGGTTCAGGCAGTAAATTACTTTATTATTGATTATTATTGATACCAATTTGCAGATGAGGTCAAGAGATAAGGAGCCTACTGACATTTTATTGCTTGTACAGATTTCAGCAGTTAGCATTTGCAACACAAAGCTTCACCCTAGCAAAGGAGCTGGCCTTGGACTTGAATAAATCCAGGCTAGTGATGGACGGGATCCAGGGAGGAACAGCTACTGCCTTTGGTCAAACGAGAAAAACTGGCCACTTCATCCAAGATACATTTTTGCAGTACTATTGCACATGGAACACAATCAAATATGTATATTTTGTTATGATGAATGTCTGATTTTGGCTTACCTTGCAGTGTCTGGTAACACACTTATACTTCTGTAGACATCAGATGATGATTCAGTTAGGACTCTATTAAAATGATAGACTTGGCATGTCCTGTCAGAACTCTCAATATAAGTTCTATTGAATATGACACAGGGAAGAGTTTATCTGCAGCAGTGATAAATAGATTGTGTCACTGGACACTGGATGGTCTTCATATTTAGTCCATAATGGAAAAGAAGCCATTAACATGGCGGTAATATATGATCCGCTATACTGTATATTGCCAAAAGTATGCCCTTGCCTGCCTTGAGTAACATCTGATTTCTAATTCATAGGGTTTAATATGATGTTGGCCCACTCTTTCACGCTATAACACCTCGGGGTAGGTTACTGGGAATTTTATTTATTTATTCTTTTTTTGGGGGGACGGCCCCCAGCTGCGAGAGGCTAAAACATCAACTGGGAATTGCACTAGCGATCTCTGAATGACTCAGCCACTCAGGAGCCATCCCAAAGCTGTTCTAGCGGGTTGAGGTCAAGACTCTGTGCAGGCCAGTCAAGTTCTTCCACACCAAACTCGCTCATCCATGTCTTTATAGACCTTGCTTTGTGCACTGGACAAACTTTCATCATGTGCATCCTGCATAGACAGTATGTAGTAACCCCCTTTTGACACATATCACAACTTGTAAACGCTTTTTGTACCCAGCCAAATGTCTTTCTGTTCTTATTCAAGGGATTTTCACCCATTTTTCCTTAAAACAGTCTTGTGAGCCATCTTGCACTCACTGCTTTTTTGAGGTCTAGATTTTCAATGATATTTAGGTCAGGACCTAGGAGACCTACAGTAGATATGCTTTTCAACTTCAGCTTTTTACAGATGGTGTTATGTTTCCTTCCAGAATTTGTTGGAATTTAATTGAATCTGTTCTTCCCTCTACCCGTGTACTGTTCCCTGTGCCATTGGTTGCAATACAACCTCAAAGCATGATTGATCCACCCCCATGTTTAACAGTTGGATTTTTTTTTTTTTTTCAAGAAATTCTGTACTCTTTATTCTTCAAACATATCTTATGTGAGCTCTATTTTAACCTCATTTTTAGGTTTTAACCACAGGACATTTTTCCAAAATGCATCAGGTTTGTGTAAATGTTCTTCTCCAAAATGTTGATGTTAAATGTTGTGGTGAGGACACAGGAGAGATTTTCTTCTGATGACTCTTCCATGAAGGCCATATTTGTTCAGGTGTTACTGAACAGTGCACCACAACTCGAGAGTCTGCCACATCTTCCTGGAGGTCTTTTACAATCAAATGTGGGTTTTCTAACCATCCTATGAGCCGTACTCTTTGATATTTTTCAACTTCCACACCTTATCTTGACCTCCACTGTTCCTGTTAACTGCCCTTTCTTAATTTCATTCCAAACTGAGGAATTTGGTACCTGAAAACACTTTGGTATCTTCTTATAAACTTCTCTTGCTTTGTGAGCATCGAGGAACCCGAGGCTGCTGATCATTGGGGCAAGGTTAGAGAAGTCTGGTTATTTAGAAAGTTTTGAAATTTTCCTAACCATGACTCTAACAGGCTAATTAAAGTCTGCTACCTTGGTTAAAGTAATCTGAGAGCTAAAGTTATCTGAAAGTCTTCTGGAATTCCCATTCTTTTGCAGGGTGCTGCTTACCCTTTTCTCACTCTACAATTACCCTTTTAAACTCTAAATTTGCTATTGCTTAAAATATTGTAAAATAGCTATGTTTACCTTTATGCCTTTTATAGTTCATTTCATCTTCCACTTTTTAACTGTCCACATTAACAGAAATTTTGACCAGGGGTGCCCAGACTTTTGCATGCATGTGGCAATACTGAGGGAAGGGAAATGATGTAAACTATTTTAAAATACACCCAAATAAAACCGATTATGCCACCCGATGTAAAACGGGGAAAGAACCCAGATAAGGGACACAGGTTCATAGGCTAAGTGACCCAGAGAGACGTGTGGACAATGTAGACAATGTCCAATGTGGACAATACCCAATGGCAATCAATGACCAATCAAGTCACAATCAAGCACAATATAGTTCACACAAGGCACTCTGTATACGACACCAAATAAAGAAAAAGTAAAAAAAAAAAAAACATACTCACAAAAAAAGAACAAACCATAAGAGAAATTACAGGCTTCTCCGCGGCAGGGGCAGGCTAGATGAAGTGAAGTTCCTCATGGTGCACTTGTGGGTCACACGCACACAATCACAGATGGTGAAACGTGACTCCAAACAGGACTGCCCTCCACACAGTTATACCACCACCAGTACTCAAAGCTAGCTAGCTAGCCTCCCGACCCAACACTGCCTAGAATGGACCGAATGACAAAACAAATTACATTCGATAATACAAATGAGAATACATCCAAATTAAACCGAAACAAAACACAATATGTAAAGCACCAAAAAGTAAAAAAAAAAAAAGAAGAAAAAAACAAAAACAAACATAAACAAACAAAAAAAAAAAACTATATTAAATGGTGATTTCAAGCTGAATGCTTACTAAAGCCATAATGTCCAAATTAGAGTCCTAAAAAGGAATCACAGATTCAGATAGCCAAAAGCCCAACAAGGCATTCAACAATAGCAGGGCAACCCAGGACCGCTAATGCATTCAGCAATCGGTGATTAGCCGTACACAGGCCATATGTAACCTAACAACTGTGGGCAGATCACCAAAAGAGAAAAAAATACAAATAATACCCAAGGAAACTGGAAGAAGAAAGCAGCAGGGCCATCCTCCTTTAATGCGGAGGGTAAGTATTTCCACCTCCAAGCGATTCACCGGCACCGCGTCAGACACCCAGACAGGAAGACACATTCCCAGGAAAGAGTTCTATTCTCATGTGTTGCCATTCGGCGCACATCTGCCCATGCGCACTCCGTAAGGGCGGTCCCAGTCATGATGCGCACCGGATAAAATAACTCACCCAAATTGCCACATACAGTACTGTAGCTACAGAAAAGAAAGTTGCTTTTTTTTTTTTACTGATCATTACATGCATACACCCATATGACAGCCCTAAACAGCCCTACAGCAAAACAGTGGAAAATTAATGAAATCTTAAAGGATCATTTTCTCATGGGTAGTCTGTCTTATTCTTGTTTGACAATGCTCATTTGCAAATGCTCAGAGTGTGTTATTTGCGTCTCTCCCACAGTACGGTCTGTGCAAAGTGTTTTAATTGAAGGAAAGACTTATTGGGAATGCACTCAGCAAGCATGCAAGAAATAATTCTGACTTGTGTTTTTTTTTGTGCGCGCTCAGAATCCCAATCGGAAAACCACTAACCCTCTGGCAACTAGATGTGTTCTACTGATAATGTTGGGTTTTGTCATGATCTGATACTTAGGAGTTAAAATGTTTAAATGTTAAGAAATACATCTAGTAAAGTATGTTATAATAATATTCTAGTAGTTAAAGAATCTAATGTTTGTCAAATAAATTAGATAAGACTAAGGTGTGAAGAGCTCTTTCCGATAAGTGACTAATCAATTATTTAACCACTATTGTTTGTTTGAACAGATATCAGTTCAAAGTGGTGTGAAGAGACAATGATGAGGCTCATGCTTAAATGCTGTGAGTAGATTGTACCTTAGGTGATAAGACAGGAAGTAATGTCAAAGTAAAGCCATTTTCAGAAATAAGATAGGCAAGATGGCAGCACGATGGCTTAGTGGTTAGCACTGTCGCCTCACACTGCCAGTTTCCGGGTTTGATTCCTGCCTCGGATCTGTATGCATGGAGTTTCCAAAT
The DNA here is from genome assembly GCA_013621035.1 of Clarias magur. Lineage (NCBI taxonomy): Eukaryota > Metazoa > Chordata > Actinopteri > Siluriformes > Clariidae > Clarias > Clarias magur. Next base: position 1,082,576 of record QNUK01000202.1, read on the forward strand.
TACCGTTAGTCAGTGAATGAGTGAGTGTGTATATGTGTATGTGTGTGCCCTGCGATCGATTGGTCCCCCATCCAGGGTTTACCTCATCTTGTGCCCTACTGTATGTACTGTATCCTGGGATAGGTTCCCAGTAATCCTGTATACAGCATAAAGCAGTAAAGATGATGATACCATGAGATATGCAAGATTTCTGGCTTTATTAATCTGTTAAAGCAAAGGCTTGCAAACAAAAGGTCCCTTTTATGTAAGTGTTCACCACAGCTTAATTGGAAATACTCATGATTGTGACAATGAGAGTTACTGTAAATGCATAATATTTGTTATACTGTACATGTGGAATTAGTTAATGCATTAAGTGATTTTTTTTTTCAGAAGAGAGAAAAACAAAGACGTGTTCTTCCTGAGGCATGTTTAAAGGTCATGTCATATATATTTTTTTTTCTTATATATGCAGAACATGCCATTGGCCAATTGCTGGCTTCAATCCAAGTCCATCAATGCTGATAGCATAGACATTTCTGTTCATTTCATCACACACCTTGCTTACCCGTTAAAGCGACTGCTGAAAGTGTTCAGAGGATCTCACCCACTGACACGCTAAGCAACACTACTTTAACTGCCCTCTGAGATCATGGTGCCTGCATGCAAGGTGATGAGAATGCCTTTGGACGTCTTGAAGGCTGCCGGAGATGCTTGCTCAAGCACAATGGTGTTTTCACAAAATGTGCTGCCTACTACATCTTACACACTGTATTGATGAACATGAGGTATGGATACTTTCTTTCCAGACTTGATTCAGATATATACTATTGAGACACCTCTCAAAGCACACATGCCATTCTCAAAAGGACATAATGATGAGTTTGAATAGGTTTCTCATTTGTGTTGAATTAAAATATGACATCATAGTGTGTGAAAGGCCCTCTTGTTTTTCTAATGATTATTATTTTCTTGCTATACATAAAGAGTGGTATTATCATACCATCAGTGTCCCTGAGATGACCAGTGGCCGAGGTCCTTCTGCGTCTCACGTGTTGCTGACTTGCACTCAGCTTTTTATACACTGACCCTATACTGTTACCCTATACCTCATGGGTACTTAGGGGTAGAGACTGTGAGGTGGCGATTCTCCGTCATAGACGGTGCTTGTGCGTTGAGTCTGTATGTTGCTCCACAAGTGACTGTGAGATGACGCATACTATGATGTCATACTATGGATGTGTCACTGTTGTTCCTTGTTGAATGACGTCAGCTCCACTATTCCACTTCTTTTTGCTTTACAAAATGGTGAACCTCATTTCTAATATATGTACGTCCATGAATAATCACACTTACCTTGTAGTAAACTTCTTACCTTGATTAATACAAATGATTTCCACAAGTCAAACTTGTGGAAAATTTACAACAAAACTTACGGAGTAGTGGGCAATGAAAAAAAAAAAGTAAAGTGTCTTGACATAGTCTTGACGCTGCCTCAAATAAAAACTGGAGACATGTCAAAAGTCAGAAAGCTTGTAACTTTTTTCTGAATAAGTACAACAGCAAGAGAGACACTTGCCAAGTTACAGGAGCAACTGGGGAGAGCAACTTTGAGGTTAAAAGTAAAGCCTTTATTTTTGTCACATATACATTACAGCACAGTGAAATTCCTTCTTCGCATATCCCAGTGAAACTGAGGTCAGAGCGCAGGGTCAGCCATGGTACAGCGCCGCTGGAGCAGTTAGGGTTAAGGGCCTTGCTCAAGGGCCCAACAATGGCAACCTGGCTGAGCTGGGAATCGAACCGCCGATCTTCCGATCAGTAACTCAGTGCCTTAGCCCACTGAGCCACCACTGCCCCTTGGTTATGTTGGACCACCACAAACTGGAGCACCTGTATCAGCAAGAGAGCCAATGGGGGCAACGGTTGCATTACAGATAAATATGAAAAGGTCATATCTTTGGTGAAAATGCTATTTCACTCTATACGGAAAATGTCAGGAAACAAATAGTAATGCAGGTAAATAGCTGAGTGACACCTTACTGCAACATACTGTATCAGGGAAAAACACTCTCTAAACTATAACATCACTATTTTTGATGTCCATTGGATAGAGCATGGGCGGCACTGTTGCACAGTTTTCTGAGACAGACCAAGGCACATTAAACTGCATGGCTATTGAAAGCAGAATGTGAACCAACAATGAACTGGCAGCCTCTTCAGAAGCAGCTAGACGCTTAACCTACTACTGACATTATTTATTTATTTATTTATTAGGTGATGTGTGGCATTTGCTGAACAGCAGAGTGGATCAGAGCAGAAGTAATGCAAATGGTACAGGCTGTTTATATTCCAGCACTGGAAATATGTGGCAAAGGCCAAAATATTTAAATAACAAACAAATCGATACTGCTCGCTAGCAGGTCAGGTTGAAATTTTAACTACCTACAAAATGAACACTCGCTTAGAGCAATTCCTGTACAATCTGTACATCCCTTCCTTATAATACATAAACAAAAAAACTTATTAGTTGTTATTTTGGTTGCTTCCATCAATGGGTTGAGACAGCAGACCACCTGATATACATACTGTACAGTACAACTTGGCAGATGTTTTCCACAGGATGTCTATTTTGACAAAACCTTGCCATTATACCTGGGCTTGGGACCAGCACTAAGGATCCCTTGCACCCTGTGGCTGGGTCTTGAACCCGGTCCTTTCTTATGGCACGCAAGAAGCCTCCACTAAGTCACCAATGACCATTTATCAATATCTATAATTGAATAAAATATATTATTTTGTAGGGTTATTACAGGTTTTGATTAGGTCCTTTGATGAACCAAGAAGATAAAGCTGTCCTGGTGGTACTGTAGTTGAAGAACTGGAAGTTGTTCTTGACAGGGGTATATAGGAGTATCTAGTATCTAACAAGGATTGACCATCCTTGAGTGGGTTCCTGCTGCGGCTGTGGGTAAGAGTCCAGTAATTCTTATAGTACAAGAACTGCAATGTATCAACACCGAACAAATCAGAATTCAATTTCGCTTTGGAAAGTTTCTTCAGTTTCTCCAGGGATTACTTATTATTCAGCTGCTGTTCAAAGGTTCTGTTCTTTTCTGTTTTGCTGAAGCCCCATAATGAGGCGTGTGTTGGCTTCTTGAGAAGCGCTTGCATGAGACTTACTGTAACATGTGTCTGGGCTTCAAAAGAACACCTGTGTTTTATTTATTTTTATATTTAAGACATCCTCATTTGCATATTACATTGTTTTGAAGGTGAAGTGCCTAATCTGCTAATCTGACCTAAAAATAAATCTACAAATATCCAACATGACCAACACACTGGTGCTTATGCATTAGTATGAGAACACACTCCTGACTGATTCAACAGTAGACCCAGGCACATCAGCAATTTTTTTAATTAACACATTTAATTATTTTATTGTGAAATGCAATATATATATATATATATATATATATATATATATATATATATATATATATATATATATTTTTTTTTTTTTTTTTTTTTATCCCATAAGTTTCCAGGAAGGATGTGTTGGAGGAAGTTGTGAAAAGAATAGTCATTAAAGACAGTCAAACTTTACCTTCATCACAAATTCAGAATGCAATGGCATGTGGCCGTCACTTAACATGAAGGCATATCAGGCCATAATTTGTCACTATGTGGATAAAGATGACAAATTCAAAGACAAAATATCTCAAAGCCCAATATTGCCCAAGTCAAACTGAATCGTATAAATGAAGAAATCATAAGACAAAGTTCAATGGCTTGTCATAAATTGCAATGCCCACCAGGATCACATGTTCCACATTGCTTCCTGTCAGGCATGGCATTTGCGTTGCACACTGACTTTCAAAAACAGTTAACAGTTAAGAAATCCATTGGCCAGATTCCATCACTCAGTGAAATATGCATTCTAACACATACTGTTACATATTTCAGATCAAGCATCACTGCAATTTTTTATTTTTTTTTTAAATAGGTTGAGCAACAACTGGGAATACCAGCAGTGAAGTTAATAAATGAAATGCCAACATGCTAGAACAGAACTTTACATAGGCTCAAAAGAATAAATTAGCCAAGAGCCAGTGTTGTCATCATTGGCTTCCTTAAAAACTGATCTCACACCACTTATTTCAGAAGAGCATTAGGTAATAGAGCAAGTTCTAGATGTGCCCACACCTTTAGATCTAGCCACAGTGGAACTATCCATGGAAGAAAAAAAAAAGAGTATCTGGATCCAAAGTAATTCCAGTGATGAAAATGTTGCATCAGGTATTGCAATGCCAAACTACAAACCTGACCACACAGAGATCATCACAGCACCATGAAAAACAATGTCTTGGAGAAAGTCTACAGTATCTAATTTGGAGTCTTTAAGTATAATGACCATTGCAACACTGTTGGACGCAAGATAGGAGATACTTTTTTTTGTTGTTGTTTAAAACCAAAGAAGCTGGCAAACATCTCAAAGCTGAATGTGCTGCACTAATGCAGACCCCAGATCCCATGCCTTCAGCTTTGGACACATCATTTCCACAAGTATAGCCAAGAACCTCAGTTCAAGCTTCAGGATATGTTCCCAGCTCAGGTAATTTTTGTTTCAATGCATTGCTTGCTACATTCAGGAGGTATTATTATCATGACTGCTTGTTTATACAATCACGTCATGTCATTTTATATCCAGAGACTTACATGATGTTTACTACATTTCGTACAGTATATGCCGTGTGTAACTTGCTTGATTCTAGTCACAGAAAGGACAAGACATGCAAAGGCCACCGCATATGTTTCAAGAAACCAAACTCGCCTTGGCCCCAAGAAGCATGTATTTCTGAATAAAAATAAAAAATAAAATAAAATAAAAATCAATCAATAAATGCTCCCATCATTTAAACACAACAGCAAAAGTGCTCCTAATTGCACAAACACCTTTACTTTTCAAATGATTTAAATAAAAAAAAAATATTTCCTAACTCTATTCCAGATTCTTTCCAATATACTGTATTATTCATCATTTACTGTTCACAGATCAGACTGACAGTAATTCATTGTGGCGAGCCATTTCATGACAGCAATATCGTCTGCACTCCACCAGATGTCGCTGTTTAATGATTCATGATTGTGCTACATCGTCAATTTAACAACACAGAGAGGGAGAGGTGTCACACGCTTCATGAGACTTCTTCCAAATCCCAAATGGAGTCAGGCTCCAATTCATTTTTCTTTCAGTCCATACAGGAGAGAACACTGTCTGGACCTCACTCCTAGCCAGTGGATACAGAAAGTGGAATTTGCTTGAATTCCTGAACAAGCTCACTACTATAGCCTGCACTTGTGGGTGTAGAAGATGATTTTCAGGGAGCCATGGGTCTGTGTTTTGGAAGTGAGAGAGAGAGAGAGAGATCTTGCTTTCTGTGTTGATGAATGCCTGGTTATTAAGATGGCAGTCATATGGCTGTTTTCTATAATAAGAAAAACTTGTATTTCTGCTCGTCTCTAAATGTCTTATGGCATGTCATCATGAACTGCAGCTCCTCAACTGTAACACTCATCATTTTAATTCCTTCATTCCTTTAATTCCTGGCCATGCTTTAATTAAATCACTCTTGCACTTGTTTCCCTCTACTTCCGTTGTACTTTACTATTTTTTAATTATTATTATTCTTATGTACCATTCAATTCAATTCAATTTTATTTCTATAGCGCTTTTAACAATGGTCATTGTCTCAAAGCAGCTTCACAGAAATGAAAAGAAAATGAAAAGAAGACTTATGGAAATGTATATATGTGTAAGAAAAATGTGACTAGATAATGAGATTGTCCCTGATGAGCAAGCCAAGGGTGACGGCGACAGTGGCAGGGAAAAACTCCCTGAGATGGCAATAGGAAGAAACCTTGAGAGGAACCAGACTCAACAGGGAACCCATCCTCATCTGGGTGATAACAGATAACAGAAATTGTATAACATCATGTGTGTTATGCAGATGAAAGTTCAGTATAACAGAAGTTAATTTAAATTAACACAAAGTCCAGTTCAGCACAGGGATGAGTCAGCAGGTGCAGAGGGCAGATGGATGTCTGGATCACTGGGAGCTCAGGAGCAGCATGTGTAGCTCCAAACCAACATGAAGAAGAATCCAGCTGGAGCAGGTCCTTCTCTGGATGCCTCTGGGTCCTCGCAGGGTCGGCCTCTGTCTACTGAAGCTGGCACGATCTCCAGATGCCTCGGGATGGGTGGAAAAATAAAGAGCAGGTGAAAAGAATTAGCGTGGTTGTCATTCAGGATAGATGTACTGGAGTATCAGGTAAAGAAATTAATTATGTGTATGCCAGATTAAAGAGATGCGTCTTGAGTCTACTTTTAAATTGGGAAACTGTGTCTGAGCCCCGAACACTGTCAGGAAGGCTATTCCAAAGTTTTGGAGCCAAATATGAAAAAGCCCTACCTCCTTTTGTAGATTTTGATATTCTGGGAACTACCAGAAGTCCGGAGTTTTCTGATCTTAAGGAGCGTGGTGCCATTGGCACTTATACTGCACAAAGGCCGGACAGACCATACAGGTCAACCCTCTACTTCTACGAAAGTGTGATGAAGAAAATTGCTATCAAGGACAGACTTGAAGTATCCTGTTTGTCAAGTGAAGACAAACGTTCAGGTTATTACTCTAGGTAACAACTGCTCTTACTGTATGCGTTTGCCACCCTCTCCTGGTTGCCAGCGGCATAGCAAAGTCTCTATTATTATTATTATTATTATTATTATTATTATTATATATTGAATACTTGAAAAAGAATCCAAATTATACATTTGCATTAAATACATAATATTTTGCTATTTAAGCATGAAATAATATGAATGTGAGATAAGGATGAATAATAATAATAATAAATAATAATAATAATAATAATAATACATTGCTTATATAAATTAAGTTGCAACAAATTGCAAAATTTTATGAAAAAAAACGAATGAAAGAAAGAATTAAAAGACAGTGTTTTTTTTCAGACAAAAAGCAAGAATAACGATACATTTAAAAAAGAATAAAAAGCAAGTAAGACAGGGGTTGCTGCGATGTTCCAGATGCAATGCTACCCACTATTGTGACTATTGTGACAGTAAGTAGTTGCTATGATCAAATAACTTCTTCTACTACTACTACTCCTACTATTACTGCTCATAATAATAATAATAACAATAATAATAATAATAATAATAATAATAATAATAATAATAATAGTATTATTGTTTTATTTATTATTATTATTAATTATTATTATTATTATTATTATTATTATTATAACAACAGGTGCCATGGTCGCTTAGTGGTCTCACACTTCCAGGGTCTGGGTTCGATTTCTGTATGTTTGCATGGAATTTGCATGTTCTCCCCATGCTGTGGTAACTTTCCTCCGGGTACTCTGGTTTCCTCCCAGAGTCCAAAGACATGCAGATTAGGCTAACTGATTCCCAAATGGTGTGTGTGTGTGTGTGTGTCTGTGTGTGTCTGTGTGTGTGTCCTGCAATGAATTGGCACCCAAAGCCTCCTGGGATAGGTTACAGCCCCATAAAAAAAGCCCCACAAAATAGGGCCTCAGAATCATTTTAGCCTTTGATTAAAAAAAATAATAATAATTCCACTTTTTCAATTCTGTTTTAAATCAAAATTGAGGTGCATATCCATAGTACATCACATTAATAATAGCATATTATATATCGGATTATACTCACAGTATGACACTTCTGCAGTCCCATTGACCTAAGTGGGTATCTTTCAAAGTTAACTACTGGGTTTTAAGAACTGATTTAAAAAAAAGAGAAAAAGAAAAAAATAAAACTTTAGTTCCATTTAAACTCCTGCTACACACATGTCCTTTAACAATAATAAATTAATTCATGTTCTGCACAGTTTATCCTGTTTAGGGGGTCTGATTCCTAACCCAGGTTGCTCAGGACACAAGGCAGGGGATACCCTGGATGGGGTTCCAATACACTCACACACCAATTAATGTACTATTGGCATCACCAGTTTCATCAATTTACCTTCCTTGGATCACTTTTTCGTATGCCCATCAATATCTGGGTATGGAGTTGCCCTGACCCAGTCGTCTAGACATCATAATTTGCCCTTTGTCTATTGTGCTAAAGTTACAATATCTCATTACAATTGCAGCTGGAAATGGGTAGGATATATGAGGCAACCAGTGAAACTTGTAAACACATGAAGGAAAAAAAAAAATGGGCCAGCATAAGGATTTGAGTGACTTCGACTAAGGACAGATAGTTATGTCTAGACGACTGGGTCGGAGCAACTCCAAAACTGCAGCTCTTTTGGGAAGTTCTCAGGCTGCAGTGGTCAAAACGTATACAGTACGAGCTTTGAACATCTTATGAGCAAACCTGGATAGAGCTGTTGGAGTTTGCAAAAGACTTGAGAGTGAGGCAGAGTGTCGCCTTCCAACAGGACAATTACAAACAGGTGGACACTATTTACTAATTATGTAGGTGACTTCTGAAGGCAATTGATTCCACTGGATTTTAGGTAGGGGTTTCAGAGTAAAGTGGGCTGAATACAAATGTCACATTTTACAGATTTTTATGGCTGGTATAGATTTTTTTTGTTTTGTTTTGTTTTTTTGTGCACTCTCAAACTTTTTGCGAAATCTCATGAACAAGAAATAAAAAATTTCATTGATATATCATAGCTTGTTATTTCATATATATTATAGCTTTTTTTTTCTTTTATTGTGTAGCTTTTAACCATGTCTTAAGTCATTTTTCTTTCCTTGCAATTTTTTTAGGTGATTTTTTTTTCCTTTCAATGTTTTTTTTTCTTTTTTTTTTTCACCCATGTCCCTTTAGGGGCTCAGTACAATCCTGAACCCTATATAGTAAAGTGATGAAGAAGTAAAAGCAGACTCTGTCTCGGACGCGACGTCACGCTGCGGCACCGTCGCGAGCGCGCCTGGCGCGGACACGTTCCATGGGAGGGGTCGAGAGGGAGCGCGCGGTCTCGGGAGCGCGCGCTTTGCCAGAGTCGGTGCTGCTGCTGCTGCTGCGAGGAGAAGGAGAGCCGCGGTGAGGATTTCAGTTCCCTCGTCACTGAATCCGTTCTCTCGTGTTTACACCGACATCACCAACAGGGCAACATGCGCGAGATCGTTCACCTGCAGGCGGGACAGTGCGGCAACCAGATCGGAGCCAAGGTGAGGCAGAGATCACCGGTACAGAAAGATCATTACAGGCTGGGACTGGCATCTAATCGGGGTGCAGCGTGTAAAACGAAAACCTAGAGAGAGAAAAAAAATAATAATACAGGAACGTGTAAATGAAAATATTTGAGAAAAAAGGAAATTTAGTTAAATAGTCACTTAGACAGTAACGATAGCTTTATTGTACAATAGATAGCAGCTTATTATAGCAATTAAAGCTTTTTGTATATAACCAATTCATGTATAACCTATAGTATGCTGCATTAATTTCCTGGTTAATAAATAATTTTAATAGAATTAAAATAATTAATAATTTAATAATAAATACAACATAATTTATTTTTAGATTTTATTAATGTTTTATTGTTTATTATATATATATATATATATATATATATATATATATATATATATATAATGTATAATCAATTAATGCATATATTATAATAAAAAAATATCACATCAGCTATCATTTGGTGTTAGTAATAATATACGTAAGCAGTATAATAATGAAGATGGGTTAAGCAGTGAATCTGGTAAAGGCACCAAATGTGCATTTTGCAGCTATGACTTCTACTGCTTCTAGTAAATGCAAAAGATGTTCTTATTTATAAATATGTTGTTTGAAAATAAATAAATAATAAATAAATAAATAAATGCTTCTTATAAAATAATAAATATAATAAATCATTTATTTAAAAATAAATAAATGATTATTATTTTCACTAAATGTAAAAAATACAAAAATAAATAAATAAACTGATTTGCTCTCATCATGTTGATGTTAATGCATGGCTGATGTAATGGTGGTGATGGTGTCCTTTGCTTTGTGTCTGGCTGAATCCGGTTGCTACAGTAAGTGGGCGTAACCCTCCCTAACCTTAATCTGCACAATTTAATTGGTTTCTTTAAAAATCATAATCCTCATTGTACCAAAGCTCACTCTCTGTAGCTGTAGATTTCTAAATGATGAGATTCACTTATTTCACGGATGCTGCGATTTTTGTCTTTTCGTTGTGTCTGTACAGGGGCGTGGTACTGTTCTCCCTCCATCTGCAGGGCTGTGCATGCAGAAATGTACCATAATGTGGATAACTTAATGGATAAAAGAATTTAAATAATAATAACGATAATAGAACCCCAAATATTGTAAAACATGTAGCCGAATTTAAGACAGGAGACGATGATTATTATGTAAATGTGGTCGGATTGTGTGAGTCCTCTAATGTCTCCAAACAAAACAAACATTGATTCTCTCTCTCTCGGTTTGAGAGACTTTCACAATGATTCGTTTTGTAGCACACAATGAAGCTATTTAGAGACTTGTTTAAATATCCCTTTGCCTATACAGAGATCAGCTGATAATTTTGCAGATAACTGGTCATGCTAATTGTACAGACCTGCTTTACCTAATGTTATTTATTTATTTATTTATTTATTTATTTATTCGTTCATTCATTTATAAAGAGAAGGAAAGAGTAGGTGCATTGATCCATTCATTCATCCATCCAAGCAGCTGTGAGGGTATTGTCCTCCCCCACTCCATCCATCATTTGCCTATTTGCTGTCAGAACAAAACCAGCAGTGAATGAATTGCAGTTCAGTTCAGCTCGATTTTCATTTTAGATCTATCTATCTATCTATCTATCTATCAATTCAATTATTCATTTTGAACAATAATGGCTATTAAGATCTGATAAAAACTATTGAACTGCCTGATGTGAATCTTCCTGTTTCTGCAGTTCTGGGAGGTGATCAGTGATGAGCACGGCATCGATCCTACTGGAACCTATCATGGAGACAGCGACCTCCAGCTGGACCGCATCAGCGTCTACTACAATGAAGCCACAGGTCAATATGACTGCAGCACTCAGTATTAGAGTTAGAAGAAGGTCACGTGAGAGTCACATCATCTTAAAACATGATTATTTTTCAGATTGTGCGTATGTGTGTTTTGTTACATAAATAGTTTCATTATTATTTGATTTTTCTAATTTGCGTGTGATTGCTTAGTACTAACATGATTTTATTCATGTATTAATTTGTAATTTTAGGGCACAACATGAACACACATGAAAAAAATGAACTAATCTAAATTATACACACACATCTGGCAAGTCAGTTGTTTTTATGTTGTGCTTAATTCTCCTTTTTTTTTTCCAGGAGGGAAGTACGTTCCTCGAGCCATCTTGGTGGATCTTGAACCAGGAACCATGGACTCCGTTCGTTCTGGGCCATTCGGGCAGATCTTCAGACCTGACAACTTTGTCTTTGGTGCAGTGAAATACACAATTTATTACTTTCAATTTAATGATTTACTGTCTGTCGCCTCACATTGTAATTAAATTCAGGGTCAATATAAAACATGCCACTAGACGGCAGCACAGAGGCACATTTCATAGCAATACATTTGGGAAAACAAAAGATTTTCTTGTTAATAGATCAATATAGAGGGTACTTTATTAGTTCTAAAGGGAAATTGGAAATTTGAATGTGATGGCCTTAAAATATTTTTTTTTTTTGCTGAAAACACTAGCCGTTTTACCTAGATTCATTACACTATGTCTCTTCAAAATTACTTAAAATTGTTAAGAAAAAAGTAATAATGGAGTTACATTCATGCTAGTTTTTTTTTTTTTTTTTTTTTTACTTAAGTAATTATAACCAAACTTAAGTATAATAAACCTTATGAACTTAAACAAAATTTACAAACATTTTAAAACTTGGTGATAATCACTGTGAACATAGATTCAAATAGAGCGCTAACAGGCTATCTTTACTTTGTTACCAGGTCAGAGTGGTGCTGGAAATAACTGGGCCAAGGGTCACTACACAGAGGGAGCTGAGTTAGTGGACTCCGTTCTGGACGTGGTGCGTAAGGAGGCCGAGAGTTGCGACTGCCTGCAGGGTTTCCAGCTCACCCACTCTCTGGGCGGTGGTACCGGCTCTGGCATGGGCACGCTGCTCATCAGCAAGATCCGTGAAGAATATCCCGACCGGATCATGAACACCTTCAGCGTGGTACCCTCGCCCAAAGTGTCCGATACAGTGGTGGAGCCCTACAATGCCACACTATCTGTGCACCAGCTGGTGGAGAACACTGACGAGACCTACTGCATTGACAACGAAGCTCTGTACGACATCTGCTTCCGTACACTCAAGCTGACCACGCCCACTTACGGAGATCTGAACCATTTGGTCTCAGCCACCATGAGCGGAGTCACTACTTGCCTTCGCTTTCCCGGGCAGCTGAACGCCGATTTGCGCAAATTGGCTGTTAATATGGTGCCATTCCCACGTCTTCACTTTTTCATGCCTGGCTTTGCACCCTTGACCAGCAGGGGGAGCCAGCAGTACCGCGCACTTTCTGTCCCTGAACTGACACAGCAGATGTTTGATGCCAAAAACATGATGGCCGCCTGTGACCCGCGCCACGGCCGTTACCTGACCGTTGCTGCCGTGTTCCGCGGCCGCATGTCCATGAAGGAAGTCGATGAGCAGATGCTCAACGTCCAAAACAAGAACAGCAGCTACTTCGTGGAATGGATCCCCAACAACGTCAAAACCGCTGTCTGCGACATCCCACCTCGTGGCCTCAAGATGGCCGCCACCTTCATCGGCAACAGCACGGCCATCCAGGAGCTGTTCAAGCGCATCTCCGAGCAGTTCACGGCCATGTTCAGGAGAAAGGCCTTCCTCCACTGGTATACAGGAGAAGGAATGGATGAGATGGAGTTTACTGAGGCTGAGAGCAACATGAACGACCTGGTCTCGGAGTACCAGCAGTACCAGGACGCCACAGCCGAAGAGGGCGAGTTTGAGGAAGAGGGTGAAGAAGAGGCTGCCTAAATCAATTTCTGTCCTTCATTCTATCATATGATTGCTTCTTTTGTGTTTTCTTGCCACATTCCTCCAGTTTTACTCCTCCAGGTGTTTTGTGAAAGTCTATCTGTTTGAGATGAAAGCTCTCATTGCTACAATTCTCACTTTAGAGATGGAGTCTTGATTTCCTGTGCTATCCTGACGGTAATTTAGTCGGTTAAACTCTTAGTCTGTTGTTTTCCTGTCACGGTGATACTAACAGTACTCATCATATCTACTTGTTTTAGAAAATTAAGCAACCTAACCTTCAGCTTCAATTCAATAAAAATGTGGTTAAACGAACTTTGTGGATTTTTTCGTGTGAGTCTATTCCTGTAGCGTCTATACACCAGGGGGTGCTGCAGAGTTTAGACCCAATAAATTGCAATTCATACAAATGTTACTTGTGGTGCAAGATGAAAGTCTTACTGAAAAGGGCTGAGCAATTTCTAGATAACAAAGCGTGTTAAGAAATATGCAAAGAGATCAAACAAAATAACTCAATGATTTAAAAAAAAAAAAAAAAGAGGAGGAAGAAAAGCGACAGGCAACTCGAAAGAGAAATAGCAGCAGCAGGAGGGGAAGTCCTCTCCTTGATTTCCTCTAAACATGACTGTACAAAAAAGTGTTGTGTGTGTGAGAAAGAGATTTAGGGACGCACACATTAACATGCAGTTGGTGTATTTAATAAGAATATGCAAGAAGTATGATGATGAAAAGTGCATTGGACAATGCGATTAAGGAGGCCTGAGTGTATAAACGTGTTATCATAAACCACGTTTTAGTAAGGTTTACAATGTACACACATACGCTCACACCTTTCACAATTTCAGTGTGGTCATAAATCGTAATTCCATTTTGAACAATCAAGAAAGGAGACGTAGAGAGAAGGAAATGCCAGCAGCCACCACGCTAACAGCGCTAGGACCGCACGCAAGGTTCGCCGCACAGATGAGGAAGTGATCCTACGAGCCTGTTTTCATAGCAGTTCAATTACGCGAGTGTGTTGGCGTGTGTGTTTGCGCTTGAGAGTCCACTCTCTGTCGGTCTACAATGATACCTTCGTCACAAAAACAACATTAATTACTTATGGACTCAATCTTGACATTACAACATGGGATCCAGACTAAAGTAAGACTTCTCTCTGTTTCTCTGATTTGACTTGATGTGTCTGCTTTTATTATATCTGCATTTTATTATATTCATCATTTTCTTACATATTTCAGTAATACAGCTCATCAACACAAGATACCCTATTATTACAAAAAAAAAAAAAAAAACGCAACGTTTCAGTCGGATTATTGTATTTTGCATGAATATGTTGGTGGCTTCTTTGAGGAGTCCATTTCCGGGCCATGACTTCCTGTGTGAATGTAGGCTTGCAGCTTTTAGAATCATACACTCCAACCTGTGTCAGGATATAATGATATTATACACCACTGCTTCTTATTGATGTTTGGATTTAATTTTTTTTTTATTGTTCTTAGTGTAGAGGCCCTAAATGGGTATGGTCTAATATAATCATAATATATATATATATTAGGCAGGTTAAGGTTTGCATGGATTTCTCTATATAAGGGATGAAACATGACAGGATGTTGTGCTGATGTAAAAAAAAAAAAAAAAAAAGGATCAGCAGCTTGCTATAGCAGCATATTGTGAAAAGTTTTATTTCTCTTATATTACAGAAAATTTCTATTTAATTATCAACTCATCCACAATATATATAATATATTTGTTGCGCCATCAAATAATGTGGTGGGACATCGAAAAACAAACAAGTTGTCACTAAAAGTTACAGGTTTACTTCTGACTGTTTTACAGACATTACATCTGTACATTACATAAACAACTCCTTAGAGGAAATACAGTAATGAGAAACTATAGAAAATTCATAGTTACCTTAATATCTCTGATGAGTCAAATACTGAATTTATTGCTCATACTTGGAAAATTTGTTTGTTTTATTGTCACAAATCTTTCTTTCTTTATGCATGTATATATTCATGTATGTAGGGACAGGGTTAGCCCACTAGTTAAGGTATTGCACAGCCTTAGGGTCTTAGGGTCCCTGGTTTGAGCTGCAGTACTAAATCAGGGTTTCTTTCTCTTTTTTTTTTTTCTTTCTTCCTAAGTACAGTATGTATGTATGTATGTATGTATGTATGTATGTATGTATGTATCTATGTATGTATGTATCTATGTATGTATGTATGTATGTACGTACGTACGTACGTACGTACGTACGTACCCTATGAGGGGACAGAAGTAAACCAATGGTTAAGGTGTTGGATTGCTGATCGGAGAGTTCCTGGTTTGAACCTCAACACTGCCAGGCTGCCACTGCCGGGCTCTTAAACAAGGTTCTTCGCCATTACCTGCTCAGATACAACCTCTAGTAGAGAAATGATGGATATCTCTCTCTCTAGGAATGGTGAATAGTTATTGCCTGATGAGCCTAGGATCTAATATATAGATTGTTAGCACGCTAGCCTTGCACCTCCAGGTCCTGGGTTTCAAACCCGCACTGGGTCTATGTGCAAGGAGTTTACATGTTCTTACCATGATCGGTGGATTTTGTTCAGATTCTCCAGTTCTTTTCCACAGTCCAAAGACGAACTGGCCTTTTCAAATTGCCTGTAGTGTAGAATATTAACCGGAAGTCCTAACACGGTTGTACAGAAATAAATGCCATGATCATCATATATATATATAAAATCGGCTGTTACGACAAACACTTGATCTTTTTTTCTACAGCAGCACAATATCCTGGCATGTTTCATCCCCTACATAGAAAGATTCATGCAAACCTCACCATTATCCTATGTCTATGTTATAACTGTATTAGACTACACCAATTAAATCAAAGTTGTGATTAATTATGAAGCGTCATGACTTCCGCATTTTTATTTTTAATAAATAATAGTAAAAACTATACAAAATAAATAAATACATTAATATAAAATCTGCTGTGAATTATACCATGTGTATATTTGCAATATAATAATAATAATAATAATAATAATAATAATAATAATAATATGATCTTGTGAGCTCTCATTTGTACTCAATCATTTTCTACCAGATTGACAATTTTTTCAGATTTATTTTTCTCTTGCGTCATTTTCTTTTCTCTGTTTTTTTCAGAATCTTTGTGAAATACAAGAATATTTATCTGTTTGTTTGTCCACTGGTTTTGTGGGTTTCAGGGAAAATCCAGAGAGAACATTTTACTGGTTTTTTCAAGCCTCGTGCCCCATCGCCAGAGACAAAGGTGAGCAAATGGAACGTTTTGTTATTTATTTTTTTCTTCTTACAGCCTGATGCCTTGTACTAAGTAAACGACTCTCCTTCCTGTCACATGACATAACCATAAAGCCACAAGACTCAGACTGTTGTCATGGAAACCACATGATGAGCTAGCATGCTTAGATTAGCTGAAAGCTGTGGTCACTCTCAATACACAGGAAAAGACCAACAAAGACCAAAGAGGAAAATTAGATACTTACTCAAATAAAAATGATAAATGCTACATAGAGAATTATTTATTTATTGACAGCTTTCATTTTGGCTTAGTGTTTTACTAAATAATGTAAATGTGAATGAAAATACAGTTCTGCAATAGATGCTTGCTAATACAGGCCAAAAGTCTGATACAGTCTGCTTAAGCAGTTTATTTCTACAGGAAGCAGTTGTTTGTTGGACTCAGTGACTTCAGTTTACCACATCCTCTACCTACAGATATGAACCAAATTTATGGGCTAAACTGAGAACATTGCAATGGTGCGTGTATGACAGCATACGTGTGTGTCTGTGCGTCGTTCATTATTTGTCTTGCAGGTGACCAGAAACTAAACCTGTTAATGTTCAGAGGATTTTTAAAAACAGAGGTTACACATGAAAAAAAAAAGAAAAAAAAAAAAAAAAACTTTAGTGATCAAAGTATGTGTATGTGTTAAAGTATGTGCAGATTGTATCTGAAACCAAAACTTTTTTCAACCACATGGCTGTAGTGGAGCTAAACACTCATTGTGAGAATGAAAAATAACATTCAGAGAAGGATCTCTTTTAATAAAGACATTACTATATTAATTATACAAAGCAAAATATGTTAAACTAACATGCATCCTGCAGACATATCAGGATTTCTGAACTGCTGAATAATGAGTGGGGAAGCATTATTGCTATATTTCATATATGTTGAAATGATCCTAAAACCCTATTGCATTTAGTGTATATCATAAAGAACAGTCTGGGTAAATCATACACTTAAATAAGTTCCATTAAGTTGCATTCATCTTCAGCAAACTCTTGTGTGCATGTCCTAACACAAGTAGCGTGTATGCAAATGGATTACGGTTCGTTTAAGTTATTATTTGTTTTTAGTTCATTCACTCATTTTACTAAATTGTGCACATGGTTTTGTAATATACTGTGAGTAAACAAACTAGAAAAATAAATAAATATGCACAATGTATAATAATAAATAAATGAATAAATAAAAAATAAAAAATAAACATGATGTGACCACTCCAAGGCTCTGTAACTGGAAGACAGAAATCTAGACACTATTACTGTCTAATATCATCCAAAGGAATATGGTTTCACTGGTGTCCCTCTCAAGCTTTCCTCCTATTGTCAGCTCAGAGAGTTTTTCCTTCCCACCGTCACTCCTTGGCTTGCTCATCAGGGACAAACCAATGACTTATACATAATACATAAATAATTTACTAAGAATTTATACATATAATATATAAAATATGCGAATAGTGTGGATGAGTGCTTGTGACCTGCGATTCCCTGGGATAAAGTGGTATAAACAATGAGTGAGTGAAAGAGTGTATTGTACCATCACTGATACAATAACACATTACAAATAAAATTTAATTATTAATGAATTATTATAATACTAATGATAATAATAATAATAAATGTAATTATTAATGAATATAATAATAATAATAATAATAAAATAATATACAACAAACAACAATAATAATATTATTATTATTATTATTATTATTATATAATAATAATAATAATAATAATAAACTATTTCAGATGTAAGCCAAAAGGATTTTCATAATTTTAACTGCGTGCCCAGAAAATCAACATCTGAAAATTTTCTTGAATCTGAATATATGTGACTACGGACTCAAGATGTCAACACAACTTGATGCTTGTACACATACAAAGTGATCTCTTTGTTTTTAATCATGGCCTGCACAAGCTAGTTTTAGTCCTTATCCATAACAATATACGGTACCCCACAAAAAGAATAACCCCACCATGTGTCTCAATGTACAGATCCTGGGTTGCTGTTTCAGTTCCCAGATGACTTCAGTGATGAGGTCAGTGACAGAAAAATATATACTCGTTTACCAGTTTGAAAGAATAAAGAAGAACAGAAAATATTACATTTATTTCTCAACTTTCTCATGTGCAGGAGTGTTTGCAATCCCTTCCTCGATTCTGCTTCCCATATGATATAGAGAGGTAACGTTAATCAGTTTTCTTGATTCATTCTTTTTTTCACTTTTGAATCATGACTTAATGTCCAAATGATTAAGAGCATTCAGATTGATTGATTGGTTGATTCGTAGGGTGAGGGATGGCATAGCTGTGCAGCACTTTACATTTGTATTGACTGACTTGGAAGGATGTCAGCGATTTGGGTTCTGCAGACTCACTTCCAGCTCCCAGACGTGCCTCTGCATCCTCAGGTCTTAATCCTTAATCATACACGTCCACGTATTGTAAGCACTTTACACAAAAACTAGATCTTAGATTGACGATCATACATATTGGCTACACCTACTGTATACCCACAGGCTAGCCCTATAGGCTGGGCAGGCAAGACTATAGCGGGTTTAGTATATGGAACAAAGTTGCAGGTGGAAAAAGGAAGTTAGTGGGTGGTGGGTTTTTGAGGCTAGGTCAAAAATAGTTTTTGAAGTCACCATGATCAAAATAATCAAATAATCAACAAGACCAAACACTGAGTGTGGCATGCAAAAGGAACAGCGAGTACAGATAGCCTCTGATATATATATATATATATACAGATCCAGATCTGTTGTATAGTGGAAGAATGACAACTCTTCAGTCAGATAGGCTTGAACTAATTAGTAAAATTACTAGACTATAATATTGCCCAGTATATATATACTTTTATATATACAGTATATAGTTATACATATATTTATAATTATATTGAGATGAACTCTAATGAGCATTTAATTTTCACGCACTTATATTGCCACCACTTTAAGTGCGTGAAAATGAAATGCTCATTAGAGTTCATCTCAAAATACAGTAGATATATGGACAAAAGTATTTGGCCAAACCTGCAATAATATTGCATCCAAATACATGTACTTCAATATGGAGTTGGTCACCCTTTTGAGGCTATTACAACTTCCAATCTTCTTGAAAGGCTGTCCACAAGATTTTGGACTGTTTCTATGGGAATTCATTCTGTAGAGCATTTATGAGGTCAGACACTGATGTTAAATGAGAAGGCCTGGCGCGCGACCTCCGTTCCAGTTCATTCCAATGGTGCTGAATGGGGTTGAGGTCAGGGCTCTGTGTGCAGTCCAGTCAAGTTCTTCCACACCGAACTCATCAAACCATGTCTTCCTATTCCTTGCTTTGTGCACTGGGGCGCGGTCATGTTGAAATAGAAAAGGGTCTTCCCCAAACTGTTGCCACAGTGCTGGAACCATAGCATTGTCTACGATGTCTTGGAATGCTGAAGCATTAAGATAATATACTTCACCGGAATTCAATAACGCGCAGGTTTGGCTAAATACTTTTATCCGTATAATGTGCATTGAAAGCCCAACTTATTCGCTCCACCTACTTCACAACATAGCCTACTAAATAAATGTGCACTTTGCAAGTTTACAGATGTACCTTGGCCCATTTGTAGCTGCATTAAACGGGATGTTTCAGCATTACCTCTAACCCACTTATCCTGAATAAATGGGTTAGCGGGGATGCTGAAATGTTCCATCAAATGCCTCTAGTTCATTTTCTCCTATCTGGCTGAAGAGTTGTACTTATCAGAATAAACTGGTTTAGTTAATGGTTGGATCAAATATGCGGCAGGGTTTCGACTTTCATATCTTTCCACTGGATTGAGAAGGGATTGGATTATAGAGCACATAACGTCCTAAAAATCAAAACCTTGTCCCATTTCTGGGAAGAAGCAGTAATGGGTTTACAAAATTTGCTTAAACCTGGCAAGCTTCATCAGTCAGATCATTTGTTACAGTAGGGGACTAATTTTGCACTTTCTTTCTTTTTTTTTTTTTTTTTTTACATACAGCTACCTGCCTTGGTTTGAAGTCTTTTATAAGCTTTTAAATAACCTGGCAGACTATGTGACAAAGGGGCAGGTAAACACACCATTTCTTCATCTAATTGTTGCCATTTTAATAATGAGCTCCTTAATGAGTCATTAATAATGAGTCATTTTAAATTCGGTTAGACGAGTGAGATGAGGGAGTTACTGGCAGCTCTTTACAAACACCCTGTGCCGCCTGCCAACAGCTTAAACATTCTCCATCAGGTAAGTTCTCTTTCAAAATGAGTTTGAATTGACAGAATAGGACCATGGATGAGTTTTAGTACAGACTGTAAATAAATGTTTTATTGGTTTCCGGTGTGTTTAATTTCTTGTGAGTTTTCACGGCATTGCATGTTGCATTCTGGCACTCGCATTTTCCTCCCAATCGCATTTAAATAACATGTTTGTAAACTTTACAATATGAGTATTACATTTTATTCTCACTTTTTCTTCTTTTTTTTTTTTTAGATGCCATACTTCCTTGCTCCTGATCCAAAGGCTTTGCCATCTATTCCAGAGAGTGTGAGTTTGTTCGGCTTGCTGCATGTGTCTGTTATACTTTAACATGATGTTGTTTGGAATGTGTTTAGATTGGCCTATTAACTAAAAATGTGTGTTTCGTTTAGAGGAACCTGACCGAGCTGATCGTAGCTGTAGATGTGGGCAACGTGCTGCAGCTGTATGCCAGTATGCTTTTTGAGAGACGTATCCTCATCTGTTCTAGTAAACTCAGCACGGTGAGAACATACACTAATGATCGCTTATTTATTTATTTATTTATTTATTTATTATGCTGAAGGAACCGAACTGAAACTAGTGATCGATTCACACCCTCCTGTGCTTCCCTCAGTTTGTTGAATTACACATCAGAACGTGAGTTTAGTACAGGGAAGTGGGAAAGCATGTAGGCTTTTATAATAGTGGAACTGAGTGATGCAAAGGTCAGCGAGAGGTCAGTCTGCGGTCTGTAATTCATTTAAGATATGAGGAAGGGTGGTGGTTAGAGTTTACGATAAATTCACATTGGATTTGACGCTTCCTATCTAGAATTTCATGCTTTATTCAAATTACTATATTTACTACAAAATGTTAACTGATGTTAGCTACAGTATAGCATTTCAATGCAAAACAACAGATCAAATTCTATTATGTAGGGTCCCTTTGTGCCTCCAGGCAGCTTTTGCACCTTGGGGCATGACTCCACAAGACCTCTGGGGTTTGCTGTTTTGTCTGGCACTGGGAGGTTTGCAGTAGATTGTTTGGATGCTGCTTGGCTTCCTTCGATTGGACTCAGTTTGATTGGGATCTGGAGAACTTGGAAGCTGGTTTAACAACCTTGAACTCTTTGCCTGCTAAGCCTGGTGCACTGGGTGTCTTGATGCCTTTCTACCATAGCCAGCCTTGACTTCAAGTCATTTTATTTCTATTGTCGGTGTGGTATTGGTGAACCTTGGGTTCCCATGATCCTGTCACTGGTGATCAATGTTCCCTTCACTTTAAGCAAAAGCAAGTGTGCAGTTCACAAAATTTGCCATTTTTTTCCCCAACATTCATAACAACACAACATATGCTTGCTAGCACAATTTTAGGCAGATGCCAAGGATATAAAGGCTTCGGTTCTGCAATGACACCTTGAAAACAAACACACTCTTTTTCTGTGTTGTTTTTGAAGTCCCTATTCACAGTGGATTCCATTTAGATAAGGAGATGGTTGTACTGTACGATTATACTGGGGTATCTCTGTCATTGTAAGGACTCTATATATGTATGTCCTTCTTAAAATGTATACTGCATTTTACCTTCTATAAAATGATCAGTAGAAATAACTGCAGGGAGTATATCTTACCTGAATGGATATTTTGTTAAAATATTACATCATGTCTTCTTTCTGAACACGTGTACAATCTACTTGGTGTGGTCATGTACATGACTTACTAATGCTTTGCTTGTCCAAGCCCTCAACAACAAAAAAAAAAAAAACATTTAAATCAATTAAAAGTCAATAACAATAATATTGTCTTAGTTTTTTTTTTTTTTTGTAAACCAAGGTAATATACCCCAAAGGGTTCAAAGCATTAAAAATATCTTAATTGCACTTATTTATCTTGTTTCTACAGCTGACTGCATGTGTACATGCATGTAGTGGCATGCTCTTCCCCATGTACTGGCAGCACATATTCATTCCAGTCCTACCACCACACCTGTTGGACTACTGCTGGTAAGAACACACGAAAAACACACAAAATTACACCTTTAATGTGACTTCATGTTCATTGTAATGGTTGTGTGTTACAGCGCTCCAATGCCGTACCTTATTGGAGTTCATTCCAGCATGATTGAGGTACTGAAAATGACAGATACTTTCTCTTAATTACCCCCACACACACAGAATAATCCATGCTCTATGTTGTGTTTGTCAGAGAGTGAGAAGTCGTGCTCTTGATGATGTGGTCATTCTCAACGTGGACACAAACACTATGGAGTCTCCCCACGAGGACTTAAAAAAGCTGCCAACAGATGTGGTAATTCATTCACCCATCCATCCAACACTCACTCACTCACTCTCACTCATCATATATACCACTTAGTCCTGTATTCAGGGTCACGGGGGGCCTGGAGCCTATCCCAGGAGACTTGGGGCACATGGCAGGGTACACCCTGGACAGGGTGTCAATCCATCGCAGGGCACAGACACACACACTCACTCATTCACACACTACGGTCAATTTGGGAACGCCAATTAGCCTAACCTACATGTCTTTGGACTGTGGGAGGAAACCGGAGTACCCGGAGGAAACCCACCAAGCATGGGGAGAACATGCAAACTCCATGCACACAGAGACGGGAATCGAGCCGGGCCGG
This sequence comes from Clarias magur, assembly GCA_013621035.1. Taxonomy (NCBI): domain Eukaryota; kingdom Metazoa; phylum Chordata; class Actinopteri; order Siluriformes; family Clariidae; genus Clarias; species Clarias magur. The sequence goes on from QNUK01000202.1 coordinate 1,105,866, forward strand.
GGATCGAACCTGGACCCTGGCGGTGCAAGGCGACAGCGCTAACCACTACACCACCGTGATGCCTTCCATCCAACACTTTCACACAAATTCAACACTATCAATAAAATTTCATCCATCATTTTGATTACTACCCCATACCTAGATACATTTGTTAATTCTATCTATCCATCCATCCATATAGGAACCGCTGTAGTCAAACACGGGAATGTGGAGGCCAGTTGTGACGATTGTATTGATTATTTAAATAAATTCTTATTTATACGACTGTGGTAGAGTATCTGGTCAACATTCACACATGTATGCACACACTACAGACTGTGGGAGGAAACCCACCAAGTACGGTGGGAACATCAACCCCTGAACGTGGAGGCAAGTTGCAAGGCAACAGCACTAACCACTAATCCACTGTACCGCCACATTTGTTAATTTTGGACTAAAATATAAAGTGAACATAAAACTAGTCCACTGTTCCTCTGTGACTGCTGACTATGATTTATCTTTCTGACTCCAACACACAAAATTAATGATCTGCCGCTACATAATAATCTTCTGGTTAGCTATAGAAGTGTAATATCGCAGTGCACTATTTAGCTTCATGCACAACTTTTATTATAAAGTGACATCCTATGTCCGGTCCTTTATATAGATTGTTTACAAAGAAATACGTCAGAGCTTTAGCGGTTTTATTGGCATGCTACATCTGCCAGCTGATCTATTTAAACTGCAAGTACGAACCCTTTATATATGACGCGTTTGACAGCAAAATGAGATATCTCCATTCTCTAAGACTTGAAACCTCCAACACTTTTCCAATATTTTGTGCATTGTTTCTTTGAGACACATGTTTCTTTGAAACATTTACATGTTTTGTTTAGTTTGGTTTGGTTTTACAACTGGTTTGGTTAAAAATTCAGTGTGAATTTTGCATGGTTTTGCAAAACAGTTTCAATTTCCCCTCTAACTTTCATCCTACTGGTTAAATCATCTTACATTTGTGTTTCTTGTAATATGCTGTGAATATGCAAATGAGTATCACATCCTTGTTGATTACTATACAATGTTTGGTGAAGATAATTACAAATGTTAAAAACAATACAAAAAAAAAAAAAAAAAAAAACTTCTTATCTTACAATGCAGCATCAGTCCCTTTTTCTTACCAGTTACCACAGTACTGGTACTGGATGCAACGTATAGGGTCTGGCTGGGCATCAACAAACAGCAGCTGATTCACAACCTCAACCAACCCTTGGTTTCCAAACCATGTATGGTATTTATAGTTACTACAGGTACAGTACAGTTCACCATATAGACTCAATTGATATGTTTTGATGGATATAAAACCTGTCTTAGACTTCTTGCCTGCCTTAGGAAGGCTTTGGTTTCACTTCCCAACCAGTGCTTTGCACCAAGCCACTGCGGTAGCCTCAGTGTCTGATCTTTATAGGAGGGTTGCATCAGGAAAGGCATCTGACGTAACACCTCTGCCAAAATCCCGATGTGCAGATCAACTGATCTATTGTGGTGATCCATAATGGGCAGAGCCATAAGACCAACAAATATAAAATATTACATCCATCCGTCTCCCCAGTCAATACACTATACTTCCATACAACACAATCAACCCCAATATGAAAATTCTGTCAACTATATTATTATTCCTCCAAATTAATATACTCATGTCAATACTCCATACCCCCATCAGTCAATCTCTAATTTAAATATGTCATCAATAAATCAGTCACTCAAGATCACTATGTTACTCTACTTCACTTACTAAACCATCGGCTATATTAGTCCCATTTATTTGTGTGTGTGTGTGTGTGTGTGTGTGTGTGTGTGTGTGTGTTTGCATGTGCAGGTGACAGTTCTGAAAGTGAGGCTGAAGCGCCAGGCTGCATTTACAGGCACTGGTGTAGCTAAAGCGTTCCTTAGAGCTCAGGCTCTGTTATTTGGAGCATACAAAGATGCCTTGCAGTATTCCACAGTGAGTAAACTCTCTCTCTCACACAGACACAGACACAGACACACACACATACTATCATAACTTTCCTTTTCTCTTGCAGGGAGAACCTGTGTCTTTCAGTGAGGAGTTGTTTCTCATACACAAGTCCCCCAGCATGAGGCAGTTCCTTGAGGGAGCCATTCACCTGCAGAGTTTCAAACAGGTGCGCGCACACACACACACACACACACACACACACACACACAGTTAATTATTCTGATTAAAGTATGTGAAGTTACCGTATTCAGATTCTTAGATAAAAAATAAAAAAATGCCCTCAATAGTGCCCTCTAGTGTTCAAATCATTATTTTGTAAAACATGCCCTTTCTAAGTGCGGAACAAATACTTAATACAGTGACAGAAAAAAAAAAAAAAATGATTCATTCAATAAATCAGTAGTCAATGTATTGCAGTTTATACTTGTACAAGGGGAGTTCAAGTGAATGTGGAACTTTTGATTGTGGTAGAATAACAGAACACAATTCTGAAAAAAAAAAAAAAAAAAAGCCCTTTATTTCTTTATATAATGCCCTGCTACACTAATGCACTCATTCCAGTGTTTCAATACTGCTTGGACATCATCAAGGTAGAACGTTTACATGATCAGACTGCCCGTCTAATTTGCGTTTGAAACGCTGGCCTCGCAGGAACTCCTTTAATGACCCAAACATGTGGAAATGGCTTGGAGTGATGCCAGGACTGTACGGTGGATGTGGCAGTTACTTCCTGCTGAGTTCCTGTAGTGTGCAAATGAATGTGTGTACAGTTCACACTGACATATTCATCTCTTCGAAAAGTCGGCGTCAAGTGATCAGTTTACTTTCAAGGATCAGGTGCTGAATGTTGACGATGTTCACAACTGCAGTGAGCTCTGAGCTGCGGTCATCATTCCCAGACATCAGGCCTTCTTTAAAATGTCTGCACCATTTAAATGTTTTACTGCGGCTAAGAATCTCATCACCGTACTGTGCTTGAAGTCTTCTGTCAATGTCAATCGCTTTCATCAGAAATTTTTGAAGAAGTCCCGTTTTAACTTGAATGCCCCTCATACATTACTTTACTTTTTTTGGTATGATGCCCCATCATATTACTGAAAAATATAAATATGTGCTTTCAGTTTATTGATGGACGTCTAGAGATGCTCAACCAAGGAAAAGAGCCAGATGACCTGTTTGAGGAGGAAATACTGGAATGTGGTGTCTCATCAGGTATGTGTTTCATCTCATCAATAATACCATAGGGCAGTTGATGGGACAATGTTGTTTGTCCTTCAAGTCCTTGTAAATTAGCTTTTACCATAGAAACAATAATGCATTATGACAAACTCACTCATGCAAACTTGTGATTTGAAGCTGCACCAAAGTCAGAGCTGCCATTTGAGAAAATAAATCCAGACCTTCTGACCAATCAGAAATCAAGCCTCAACAGTGCATTGCACTTGATTGCATTTTGTTTTCTAATAATTATGTACCTTTAATTGAATATTTTAAATCATGTTTGATTTCATGTTTTGATTTGCTAATTTTTTTTTTTTTTTTTTTTTTTAGGTGGCTCAAAATCTTATCAGCAGTGGATGGGGAACCTGAAGGTCAGTTTTATTGTGTAAAGCGAACAGCCACTCATGCATGTGCTTTATTTAGTCCCGCACCGAAAATGACATGACATCAGTAAAACACACTGAGTCTGTTCGCTACCACTTGTGAAGATAACGCTAGTTATCATTTAAGAATTATCTGCCTAACCTTCTGGTTAGCTATACTGTAAAAGTGTAATATGCGCTATTTAGCTTCATCCAAAACCTTTATTATAAAGTGACGTCCTATGTGAGATCCTTTATATAGCCTGGCTACTAAGAAATTCTTCAGATAGCTTCGAGGTTTCTATCGGCATGCAACCGTACGCCTTTCATATATAAATGTCAGTGGTTATATTTAAACTCGTAGATGTGCGCCCTTTGTATATGAGCAGTTTGACAGCAAAATAAGATCTGCATTTTGGAGGTTTTGATGAGAAAGATATCCTTTTTTTATTTTTTTTTTTTTGACATGACATCAGTAAAACACTCAGAGTCTATTAAACACCCCTTGCGTCATCATGTTCTGTTTTATTCTTAATCAATGTTTTACAGAAAGGGGGCGGCTCTCTCATTCTCACAGTCAAGGCCAAGGCTCAGATGTACAAGAATGTGAGTGATATTTCAGTGTGATTGTGTTCAAATTGAATATATTCAAATAAAAAAATAACAGTTATTTATGGTATGAATTATACTAACTTTATCTAAGTCATAACATTAATTACAAACCTACAACCTGTATATGTATGGACTGTAGTATAACTGTGCAGACAAAATATGTTCGCTTGTACAATGGTATTTGCTAGCCTCATTAATTTGCTTTAACGTGTGAAATTGGCACTTAGCTTACAGCATACAGAAAAGTCCATTTATTTCAGTAATGGAACTTACAAGGTGAAACTAATATAGGAGATAGACTCATTACATGCAAAGCAAGATAGTTCAAACCGCGAGTTGTCCTAATTAAAATGATTATAGTGTACAGCTCATGAAAACCCCAAATCCACAATCTCAGAAAATGAGTACATGCAATCAATAAATCAAGGATTGTACATAGAACAATCTCGGACCTCTGAAAGCATGGAAGCTATGAGCCTGTGGCACTACTGAGGTGTTATGGAAGACCAGGATGCTTCAATAGCGGCCTTCAGGTCTTCTGCATTGTTCGGTCTCATGTCTCCCATATTTCTCTTGGCAATGCTCAATGGATTCTCTATGGGTTCAAGTCAGGCGAGTTTGCTGGCCAATCAAGCACAGTAATCCCACAGTCATTGAACCAGGTTTTGGTGCTTTTGGCAGTGTGGGCAGGTGCCAAGTCCTGCTGGAAAATGAAGTGAACATCCCCATAAAGCTCATCTGCGGAAGGAAGCATGAAGTGCTCCATAATCTCCTGGTGGACGGCTGCGTTGACCCTGGACTTAATGAAGCACAGTGGACCAACACCAGCAGATGACATGGCTCCCCAAATCAACACAGACTGTAGAAACGTCACACTGGACTTCAAGCATCTTGCATTGTGTGCTTCTCCATTTTTCCTCCAGACTCTGGGTCCCTGGTTTCCGAATGAGATGCAAACGTTGCTATCATAAGAAAAGAGGACTTTGGACCACTGAGCAACAGACCATGTCTTTTTTATTTATTTATTTATTTATTTTTAGCCCAGTTAAGACACTTCTGAAGTTGTTTGTTGTTTCATCTGTGTGTTAATGGCCTTTTCCTGACAATCCTCTCCAGGCTGCAGTCATCCCTGCTGCTTGTGCACCTTTTTCTTCCACACTTTTCCCTTCCACATAACTTTCTATTAATGTGGTTTGATACAGCACTTTGGGAACATCCAGCTTCTTTTGCAATTACCTTTTGACGCTTTCCCTTCATAAGGAGGATGTCAGTGATGGTTGTCTGCACAAGTGTCAGGTCAGCAGTCTTTCCCATGATTGTGCTTCCTATTGAACCAGACTGAGAGACCTTTTTAATTCTCAGGAACCCTTTGCAGGTTTTATGGAGTAATTAGCTGATTAGAGTGGGACACTTTGAGCCTAGAATATTGGATATAATTTTCTGAGATTGTGGATTTGGGGTTTTCATGAGCTATAATCATTGAAGCCATAATCATCTCAATTATGACAAATCATGGCTTGAACTATCTTGCTTTGCATGTAATGAGCCTATCTCATGTAGTTTTTCTCCACCTTTTAAGTTGCATTACTGAAATAAATGAACTTTTGCATAATATTCTAATTTTTCGAGTTTCACCTGTATATACCACATAGTTGGAAAAAAAATCAATGAAAAAAATAAATAAAATCTGATTGTTACTATTATTGATCAGCATAAATGGGACATATGTGTATTTATTCCTTCATTATAAATGCAGCTTTATTGAAGAAGTTTTTGTACAGTACATGCAGTGCAAGTTCCATGCAATTTGCTCCTTTTGCTTTTTTGTTACCACGTTGTTCTTAAAAAGTTAATGTTTTTATAAAGCTTATTAATACTGTTTGTGGCACAGTTCACTCTCTCATATATATATATATGAGAGAGTGAACCCTATATATATATATATATATATATATATATATATATATATATATATATATATATATATATATATACACACACACACACACACACACACAGGCACAGGGGTTGGAAAATGAAACTGAAACACTGGCCAATTTAGTGATGGAAGTTTCATAGCTAAATTTGAGCAGCCTGGTGGCCAATCTTCATTGATTTCACATTCCACCAGTAAGAGCAGAGTGTGAAGGTTTAATTAGTAGAGTAATAGCACAGTTTTGCCTAAAATATTGCAATGCACACAACATTACGGGTGACAGTTCAAAAGAGGACAAATTGTTGGTGCGCGTCTGGCTGGCACATTTGTAACAGCAAGTCTCTGTGATGTATCAAGAGCCACGGTATCCAGGGTAATGTCAGCATACCACCAACAAGGATGAACCACATCCAATAAGACATAAAACATAAAACCACAGCTGCCCAACTCACTGCAGAATTAAATGTGCACCTCAACTCTTCTGTTTCCACCAAAACTGTTCATCAGGAGCTCCACAGGGTCAATGTACATGGCTGGGCTGCTATAGACAAACCCAATGACAAATGTCAGTTTCAATGGTGCCAGCAGCGAAAATGTTGGACTGTGGACATTGTGAAACATGTATTGTTCTCTGATGAGTCCACCTTCAATGTCTTTCCCACATTTGGGAGAGTTACGCTGTGGAGAAGCCCCAAAGAAGCCCCAAGTACCACCCAGACTGTTGCATGGCCAGAGCGAAGCATGGGGGTGGATCAGTAAACATCTCCCACGGCCTGCACAGTGATCAGATCTAAATATTATTGAGCCACTTTGTGGTGTTTTGGAGGCGCAGTCAGGAAACATTTCCCTATACACACACTTTATATGTATCTTTGAAACAAGCCATCTTTGTTTCTAATGACTCAATTGTTATTCCTCACCATCCTTCTCTGTTTCAGGTCGCATGTCACAGCAAGCTAAAGAATTTTATTTCATCAAAGGTGAAACACAACACCTGTGTGTTAGTTATATAATGATATATAAATTAATGATTTATTACATATAAATGATGTAAAATTGGACACACAGTATGAACCATTTTGATCTTTGCTTGTATTTCACTCAGGACCAGAAAAAAACTCACACGCTACAGCGAGGAACCTCCATGTGTGGCACACACTCGCACCGCTTCAATAAATCTGATTGCCTTCAGGACAGGTTACCGATCACACAGCATTTTGGAAAGGTGCGTACCACACACCGCTCACACGTAAGCAGTGCTTAAATGAATTGTTAATATTAATGTTATTGATAATGTTGTCAATGTTTCTTTTCACAGTCCCGACCTCGCAGGCCCACACGCAAATCAAACGTCCAGCAGGGGGAGGAAATGCCACAGGATAACAGTGGCAGCAGGGGAGTGGAGAGGTGTGTGTGTGTGTGTGTGTGTGAGAGAGAGAGAGAGAGACTGTTGACACGCTAAAATTATAAAATAATACTAATTTTGTGTCTATAAGAACACTGACAAGGTGTGGTTACAATTTTCTGAATACAAGTATCAGTAACTTTAAGCATTAAGCTGAAGTTGATCAAAAAGTTTTAACAAAATTAAAATTTGTGATTTTTTTGCCACTTTGACTCAGACATGCCACTTTGATGCAGGGCTTGGACCTTTCTGTTGGATCCCTAAATATAACATTTATATTCCATAACAAATTGTGTAATCATTTATCAGAGCAGCTCTGGCAGTAGTGCCACTGCAAATCATCCATGTACAGTAGGTTTATATCAACGTCCTAAAACCTGTAGTCTAATATTGTGTGCCTTGTACTTTTTGTTCACGCTTTCTGTTCATTAGGTCCTTATAACGATTGGATTCGATCCATGACTTGAAAAAGAAAGCCATGTGACAAAAATGTAATATCCAACATTCCTCAGATGAGGATAATAAGTTATTATTTCTTCAGTTATCATTTCTCATTCACGTGGACACAGATGCTGCAAATAATATGGTGATTTTTCATAACATTTATGGAAGGAGTCTCCAGTGTCAGTATTTTGTATTACTGTCAGAGTTAAAGAAAGGTGTAACTATGGTTTCTGCCATCATCAGGATGGAGGTGGAGGCTAAATTTCTATAAGCTTCTATAACGCAAGTGAGATCAGGAACTAAATTGTTTCATAGTACCACAACATTAAATGTAGATACAAGTGGATAAAAACTGTGATGCCAATTCAATGAATTTATATATATATATATATATTTATATATATATATATATATATATATATAGATAGATAGATAGATAGATATATAGATAGATATCATCACATCACCCTATCTCTAGTCTACTATAAGAGCGTAACACACAGTGGTTGGTTGAACCTTTTCATGGTTTTGTGTGCAGTCATATAGAGTTGGTATCTGATGACCTCACAGAGGAGGAAGAGTTCTCCATGGCTGATCTTGAGGAGATGGACTTGCTAGGGGAAATCTTTGACACGTTAAACACTCAGAGTGCCACAGAGCCGGGCCTGCTGTACAGCACACGCAGCCTCGACGTTTTCACCTCTGACTGCACCGACTTCATCAGCAGAGTGAGCACACACAGACATACACACAACTTGAATCAATTAAATCCATCCAGATATTTATGAATTTTTCCTTCGTTTTTTTCAGAGAAGCTTGACCACACCCAGTCAGGAGAGCCTGAGTCTTTCCACTGGGAACAATGGCAGTCTGATGAGCTGGGAGGAAGGGCTTGAAGAGGCACCAGATGGTGAAGAGGCACCAGATGTTGAAGAGGAAGAGGAATCCGAGCTGCCAAGTGATGAACCAGAGAGAGACATGAGAGATGGATCGAAAGATGGAGAGAAGGAGCCATGTGTGGATCTTGGAAGGTTAGTAGAGGATCTTGTGGATCTAAAGCAGGAACTCGAAGAGGAGCTGAACGGAAACTGTAAGAAAACTAACAGATTATCCAAAGAAGATCAAGATGACGTTAGCAGATCATCCAGAGAAGATCAGGAGGAAAATAAGAGAAGATCCATAGACAATCAGGAGAAAAGTAGCATATCTTCCACAGAAAATCAACAGGAAACAAGCAGATCATTAGAAATAGTTCAGACTGAAACTAACAAATCCTCAGAACAAAATATTTGGGAAAATAGCAGCGCCTTAGGAAAAAATTACGAAAAAACTTGTCAATCCAAACAGGATGATGAAAAAAAGGAAAGTGAGGAAGCTCAGGGGAAAGACATGCGAGAGGCAAAAAACCATGACGTTTACCAGGATCTAACCTCAGATGACAACAACCCAGGGAGTCTACTATCCAACTCTCCCCAAGATCATAAGCACCTTAATCAGGAACAAATGAACGCAGATACTTCAGTTAATGCAGGTATGGACATAATGGACAAGGTACAAGACCGAAGAGATCAATCAACACCCAAAGTGCTCCCCAAAGTGGCCATGTTTCAGGTCAAGGCCTACCAGACCAAGTGTGTACCCGAGACTGTAAGGCCCAGTTATGGCCAGAAAATGTCAAATACATCTCTAAAGGTGTCTCCAAGAGGGCCGGGAGGACATTTGGTGAACTCGAGCACAAAAGCAGAAGATTCGTCCATAGAATCACCAGCTATTTCCAATTCATCAGATACAGCCACCGAGGCTGAAGACTTGCCCCCACCTAAAGTGTCTGAACTTAAAAAGAGATTTGAGCAGTAATGGCTGCAAGGATAACGTCACGGCCATGGCTGTGCTAAATCACAGAGGCACCTGGAGTACTTGGAGTAGGCACAGCGATTGAAAATTAAGAGAAACCTAATCAGATGTCTAGTTTACTTAAGCACATCATACTGTTAATGTGTAACCTATTAAAGTGCGGTTGATGCAATACTCACTCCACCAACATGGAGTAACCCTGCTTTTAAAACCAGTTTGCAAAATTGAACAGTCAAAACACATTTTTTGTGTCCTTTTTTAAACTTTTTCTTTTATAATAAATGATATAGACTTTGTTTGAAATAAACTATACAGACCCTTCCCTAGTGTTTATTTTATTTATTCATTTATCTTCTATACCACTCATCCTGTACAGGGTTTCAGGTGCCTGGAGCCTATCCCAGGAAACTTTGGGCATGCGATAAGGCCAGTCCATCTCCAAGTGAATACAGTACATATACACACACACACACACATCACACTCATTCACACACTGGAGGCAATTTAGAAATGCCCATTAAATCTAATCTGCATGTCTTTGGACTGTGGGAGGAAATTGGAGAACTCAGAGGAAACCCACCAAGCATGGGGAGAACATGCAAACTCCATGCACACAGACCAAAGGTGGGGACTGAACCACAATGTTAACCACTACACAACCATGTGGCCATGTGTTTTATTTTATTTCTACTTTTTTTATTCATTATTCCAATCTAATTTCCTAACAATATAATTCAATTAGTTGATGAGTTTAGAAAATCTGCGAAGTAAAGGTTAAAGGAGCCAAATTGTCAGGCAATTAAGAGATTACTTACACTTAAAAAAAATACAGCAGGGCATTCTTCATCTAAACATATTTTTAGTTATTCAAGGTAAATTAAGGCCTCTTTCACCAAGAATCCAAGGAACATAAATATTAATCAAGACTAAATAATTTAGGCCAATACTTATTTATTATTTAAATAAAGAATGGTGTTACATTCTTCTGGACTAACAATTAGGCTTTTGGTTAATTCATGTATCAACAACTAAGTGCCTATCATTTTTTTTTTTTTTTTTAGATTTTTTCACATCATTATGTATAAACATTCAAAAATATTTATTCCTGATAAGGTATGGAGACATACTGTACAATATAGTCAATGATTTCTAGTCAAAACATGGGAATGAATTGTAGCTTTGTGAGCGATTGATGTTGTAAGACATGGCCGGAACATGCATTCTTTTTTTCCCACTTTATGACCACCCCAGTCCAGCACAGGGTGAATGAAGCTTATAACATGCTTTTTTTGGAACTTTGGACTATGATGACTTTGCATCACACACTGTCTTTATACTGTACATAAAGAGTACATTTTTGTAATGCAATCTGAAACTCACTTCTGAAAAAAAAAAGAAAAAGAAACCTGAAAATTTAGCATAAGGTTTTGGAGACATCATGAAAAGGTCTTGGATATTTGATGATCATAAAGTGAAACCACATTAACCTCTTTAGTTACTTCTCTCTCTCTCTCTCTCTGACACATACACATTATATATATATATATATAATAAATATAACATGAAAGCATGACATTTTGCAGCATCCCACAATTAGTGTATGCTAGTAATGCTTCAGCAAGGTTGAATAACTTCATTAATACTGTTTGAAGTGATAAAGGAAAGTTTGTTACTTGCTGACCGTAATACAATTGATATCAGACTCCTAGTGGGGACTTCCAAATGATCAAAGGTTAAATTTATACAAAAGAGCAGTTTAGTCAGTGTAGCAAGATCCCGAGGCTCAGGAACAGGTTGGCACATTCTTCTCTAAAATATTTTAAAACAAGATTAATTATTCTGACTGAGCAACGACTGAATGAGGTTTGGTTTGTGTTTTGGTTTAGAAGGTTGGGGAGGTCTTGCAGACTCATAAAACAGATCTCACAATTTTAAGCAGGTAGGTTATTTTTTCTTAGAGATCTCAAATTTTTCACATTTTTCATTCACTTTCAAATTTTTTATTGGGAAATTTTCTTTTTCACACATTAATACATATTGGTCACATCATGTAATCTCTTTATACTTGAGCTCATTCACAATCCCAGCAGTTTATTATTATTATTATTATTATTATTATTATTATTATTATTGTTGTTGTTATTGTAACACTTTCAATAAATGGTATTGGGGTAAAGGTGATGCATGACCCCAACACAATGTGATAAATTTGACTGTAACAATAGCAGTTGTTTTTATTTTTCTAAAATGCATCTTTTAAATTCTTATTCTATTCATGGCACACACACACACACACACTAGCTTCTCCATCAGTGTTTTTTTTTGTACATTAATATGGAAGATGCACAAACTATAATTATATATTAAACAAAAAAAGTGTTAAAGTGTTAATATTTTAGATTGCTACATTTATCTTTAATGACAGCTTGGCCCACTCTCACCAAGTTCATGGAATGGTTTTCACTTCATTTCACAGGTGCAATTATATAATATTCATAATAAATAATCCGTGGCAGGGGGGCATTTTAGCGCATAACACCCGGTTTGGGTGTGGTCATGTTGCTACATGTGATTAATGTTATTGCGGCTGATTGGTCAAACTGAGTCATGTGATTATTGTTGCTGAGTCTGATTGGTGAAACAGCCATTTGGTAGATCCACCAGCTGCATGTGTAAAATATTTGCTTAAAATGTAACAAATCGAGTGTAAGTGCACTTTATGTTTCCTCTTCTGCATAGACAGTTCTCAGCTAGCAGCTAATTAGGTCTCTAAGTTAGTTTTTTTATTTTATTTTGTTGTTGATAATATTTGTTGCTAATTTATGCCTGTCTTATCTCAAATGTATGTTTATGTAACACCTTGGTCCTGGAGAAACGTTGTTTCGTTTCACTGTGCTTTTTTTTTTTTCAAAAAGTTACTCAAGTAAATTTAACGTATACATCTTATACATATGGTGGATCATAAAGTTTTTTTTTTTTTATTATTTATATCAAAAAGAGAAGCTCAATTCCTATAGATTCATTATATGAAATAAAGAGATATGTTTTTGTTTGTATTGAAATTGTTCTGAACACAGTTTACTGTTTAAAAACAAAACTGCAATATCTCAAATATCTTTTTAAGATCAATCAAAAAACAATTTACGATACACAGTAGAGGTGTTCTATAAATGGTCTCTAGAGGGGTGTGTGTGTGAGAGAGAGAGGTAGATAAATGTGTGAGACTATAAATGTTCAGGTGCTGCTCACTAACACATGATTCCTCAGGCCAAGCAGCAAGCAGGATGCATGTGAACCTGGTGTGGCTGACGGCTGCCCTTGTTTCATTCCCCCTGCTCATGCTTTGTGACCCACTGTGAGTAAACACACATTTTGACTTATTTGAATTAATCCACAACAAGGTTTTTAGGAAGATTTAAAGTCTTACATTTTTCCCTTTATCACACATTTTTCACATTTTGAGATTATTATTAAAAAGGGCCCTCACATGAGATTTTGCTGCATAGCTCATGCACACTTGCAAGAATACACGTAAAACCTGGTATATACCCCTCCTAAGAAATTTATACAATTGTCAGAAAACCAGCCCTATGTGATCTATAGACATTGAGGATGCGAAATTGTAGAGGCATTTTTGATATCTCAAATGTGTCAGCTCTGGTGATGCCTTAATCTTAAATTTAAAAGTGGTTAATAACTTTCTGTGGAACATCACGTTCAGTGACATCATTGTGTGATCCTTTTATTCAGCATCTGGGGCTTTTTATCTGAACATAAATTCCCCCTTTACAAAAATTATGCAATAATGGTATCGGAATATCACCTTTAAATGCATGTGGCCACTTTGCCCACCGTCTTTCTGGTGCGCCTGGGTGGCAATGGCACATGGTGCTTGAGTCCACTCATCTTACCATTATTATTATTATTATTATTATTAGTAGTAGTAGTAGTATTGTGGCAACATCTTTTGGACAATATTACAAGCATTAAAACACCTTTCCTGCTAAGTTGTATTGAATGTTAAAATTCACTTTTTAGAAAGTATATTGGGGTAAGACTTCAACACAATGTGGCCAATCCGACTTTAAATACTTTTCTTTAAAACAATATTTAACTAAAGGATTGAGGGATAATATACATGGACTAAAGGAAACAGCTGCTCTTTGCATTTGCAGGCTTGTTTTTTATTCCAGAATGTGATGAAAATATAAAAATAAAGCTGCCATTTTAAGTTTGTGCATGTCATCACAACAAATATTACTGTACTGTGTTGGAAAATTTTGGAAATTTCCTTTTAGACAGACATTCAAATCTAGGGATTCTCCATCCTGCCCATCTTTATGTCTGATTAGAGATGTTTTTCTTCAGCAAGTATGAATAAAGACTTGTAAAATTCTCACACACCTTGAAAGAATTGTCAGTAAAACCACCCATATACCTGCATTTATCTGTTTCTGGGTGAGTTAATAACAATGTGGTACATGTAATTGTTAATAACCATATGTTATTGAAACTGTTCCATCCCAAAATAAAAGGGAAGTAAAAATGCATGTATAAAGCAAGTACACCACATTATTATCTTCCTAAGTATAGGGAAAGTTATGGTTGCTGTCTATACTGCTTTATGCTGTAGTCAGGGCCACAGGGAGACTTGCGGCATGAAGTGGGGTACACCATGGACGGGGTGGAAATTCATTGTAACGCACCTAGTCCAATGTACTACATTACATTTTTGGTTCTGTATACTGGTCACTGTAAATATACAGTAGTTTTAGTTACTACTGTATATCTCTTTTTTGTTTGTTTAAAGAAAAGTGTACAATTACACCCTTGAATAAATTTCCTTTTGGTAAGGGCATTTTACTAACCTACCTATTCTCACCCATGAAGTACTGCAACTCTTTACCACATTAAACAATTGCTGTCAAAGGTAGAGGTTTTGAACTGCTGTTTGAACTGTTGCATCACACACTTACAGGAAGGCACTGTTTGCTCGCTTGTGTGTAAATAAGCTCTTGAGCCAGTGTTGCTGTAATGGACATTTGCAGTAATGGTCAAATATTGGCTCCTATCACTCAGGCATCATAGCCTGTTTTGCTTTTCTGACCCAGATAGCTGCATCATTAACAGGAGTTACACTCACATTTATCTCCCAATAAAACGGTCAACATTTTCTGCTGCATAACCAAGTGTCACGTTTTGTACATTTTAATATTGTTCAAATAAATCATTTTTTTATATATGTATTAGACATATGGCGATTTTTTTATAGCATTATTTTATATACATTTATTGTAAAGGAATATACTGTATGTGGGACCAGAACATAGAATTAATCCAAATGACACATTTAAATGCATATTTTACACTGCAGTGCAAAAAAAAAAAAATGCAGACACATACTATTTTTTATTATTTTGTTCTTATCAGAAACATCTTGGTGGCGCCAAACCTGCTGCGGGTGGGAACCCCTGAGAGAGTGTTTGTGGAGGCTCAGGATTATACTGGAAATGACTTCAATGTAAAAATAATTGTGAAGAACCATCCACAGAGAAGTAAAGAACTGGCATCTACAGCCGTCATCCTCACTGCTGCTAACAACTACCAGGCTGTTGTGGAAATAAAGGTGGGTTCTCTGAGTATACCAACATTACTTTATTGTATGCACTGTAAATCCAGTGTAGATATCCTTTTTAAAGCACAAATAATAGGTCAAATTTGCTTGATTTATATCAGTCTGACTTTTAAAATTAATTAAACTTGTTAAATATTATGAGAAATATTGTAAACAATACAAAAAAAAAAAAAAAAAACTTTTGGTAAAAGTGTATGACTAGTGGCACTTAGTAACCCAGTGTACAGTAAGTATCTACTGAATGAGAGAAACGTCAAAGCATTTTTGTAAGTCACTCTGGATAAGAGCATCTGCCAAATGCCTATAGATGCCGAATACAACACGTTCAAGATCCATTTCTGCAGCACGGCCATCCGTATCCTATTGTTACACACAAAAAAAGCAAAAATGAAATCACTAGACTAATACAGAACTCCAAAGAGCCTGTTTGCATTTTTCCCTGTAAATGTTGTTTAGTATTTGATCACTAACTTTTGGTCCACACTGATTTCTCACAAACTTGAAAACACTTTCCTAAGTACACCGGTGATCTGAGGCCATCTAATAGCAGCTTCATCTTATCATTTTTGAAGGCTAAATGGATATTGTGATATTCTGAAGACCCCAATGGTACCGTTACTTCTGCTATATATAATTATCTACTTATATACTTTTCGCCAAATAATGGAAACATATGCAGTGGACCGACCTGTGACACGGGGCTAAATCCGTTAGCTGGCTAACTTCAGTCTAAAACACTAGGCCTCTCTAAAGCTACAGAAGCAAGCCAAAGTTAAATACGAATATATGTGTGAAAAAAAAAACAAATATCTGAGGTAAAATCTGACCTTTTTCGGGTGTTGACCTCCGTCTGTGAAAAACGGACAAAACGTAACACGCGCAGGGCAGCGAGTCCATTAACTTCGCGCAGTTGTCGTTTGATTCGTCTTGCTCTTCTGTTCCATTAGCGGTTCATGACAGCTGGCGTCTCTCTACTGCCCCCTGCTGTATGTATGAAATGTTGACTTAACATGAATGCTTCATGATTAGACAACGTATTAGGAATGTGTACGGTCAAGTTGAGACAAAATTACGTTAACCTTAATCGAAAAAAAAAAAAAAAATTTAAATCAACAAATACGATTATTATGAGTAAACTGAAAGTAATTATATTATGTAAAATGCACAACCTGTCCTGTTCGTTTTTTTTAGTGTAAATGTAAATGCAAATTTAGCATAGTTAAAAATCCTAATGAATTTATTTAATTCAGGTCATTAGCTGACTTAATTTTATTGCCACCCCAGATCATAAGACTGCCTCCAGAAGCTTGTACAGTGGCCACTATGCATGATGGCTGCATCGCTTCGAGCACTTCCCATCTTACCCTGACACGTCCATTGCTCTAGAATGGGCCCAATCGTGATCACGTGACCTTTCTCCTTAGCCTCAAACTACAATATTTACAGTTTATAAACTGAAGCCTTTCTGATGAGTCTCACTAACAAGTGGTTTTCTTACGGACACATATCTGTTTAGTCCCAATCCTGTGAGTTTTCATGACTTGCTGTTACTTTCAATATTAAACATAGCTCTATTTTTTTTTTCTTTACCATGTACCTTCACCTAGTGTTTAAGTGATGACCATTTATAATAGTTAGTTTCTCCAGACCATATTTCTGTTTCACAAAGTTGACAGGATCAACACCTCCTAGATTCCTTCCAGCTTTTGATAATGTTTTGAAGGATTCTTAAAAAAGTTAAAGTCATTTCACATTTGCTTTGCAGTTTCCTTGGTTTGTTTTGTTGCAGCCCTTTTTTTCTTTTTTTTAGAAATGGCAACAGAAGCAAAATGAAGATTTTGGATTATGAGGAGTAGCCTATATTTAAATGGAATTAATTATACTGTATACTATACCTATTGATGACATTAATTCTACAATGTATTGAATCATTTTCTTGTGGTTCAGATTCCTGACAATAAAGACTTATTTAGTGATGACCCACTGGAAAAGCAGTATGTGTACCTGCAGGCTCAGTTTCCCTCTGCCCTACTTGAGAAAGTGACCCTGGTCTCCTTCCAGTCTGGCTACATATTCGTTCAGACAGACAAGAGCATCTACACACCTGGTACAACAGGTAAAGCAGTATGGACTCACTATTCAAAGTGAGAAAAAGCTCTGTTGCAGAATGTAATTCATGAGCATTTGAAATTGAAAGGCAATGATAGTAAAGAGAGAGAGATAGAGAGAGAGAGAGGAGTAATATAATTTATTATTTAAAATAATTTCTTATATATTTATTTTAATATAGAAACAGATTCATATGTTTAATCCTTCCTTAACTAATGTTATAGTGTATAATTATGTTGCTCATAGAAGTCATGTTTATTGTGGTTGCCTCCATTATATAAATCAATAAAATGAATGAAGTCAATGAAGAAAATGAATTGTTTGTGTCTCAGTTCGTTACAGAATCTTCTCCCTGACTCCTGACCTGCAGCCTTTTGACCAAAGTGGAGGATTATTTGTAGACATCGTAGTAAGTAATCGAACACGGCAGCTGGAATTTTTCAAAGCCACAGTCTGTAACACTTTCTAAGATTTACTGCAGGTGTCACGTGAAATAATCGTCTGTTTTTTATAGTTAATCTTATGATAAACTTGTGTATTTTTCTTCCTCTTATCCATACATTATGTATTTAATACAACAATATTAGGAAGATAAATAAGGTGTCATGGCGCAGACCAATATTGAATGTGCACCTAAATCTTTTGTCTCTCCTTGCCTCACTTTGTTGGCTCACGAGGTAGGTGGCCATCCCTTGCTCTTGTATGAAGGGTGGGCCTGCAGGAAAGGGCACGGCTTTGATCTTTGTGAATGATAATCATTATTGGATCTCAGGCGTTTCCCACTGCCATACAAACAGGTCAGGGAGGTGTAGTTCATGGGCTGGAGGTTTTCAAAGCCGGAGTCGTGTGAGGGACACTAACCTGTAATGAGTGGCACGCAAGCCACATGATGTTATGCCCCACAGGGAGAGCTGCAAAAAGACTGTGCAAGCTCCCGTGGCACTTTCACTCTTGCACAAAGACAGCCCTTGTGATCCTGCCACAGAAGAGAAAAGAACAGTTGTGTCTTCATGCCAAGGCCCCATTCCCATGATATCCCATCATGATAACCTCCGGTCTGTGGCCACGCCCAAGGAGAGCTGTGAGAGGCTGGTTGGCCAGTCAGTGAGAAAAGTTGTGTGAGGGAGCATTGTGGGAGTTGCTGTCCACACCATTCCACTAATCAGACCAGTCTGCAATCAGACTCACAATGTTTTCTTCCCTGTTTTCTATTCTACCTCCTTAAACGCTTACGTTCAGCACTTTGCCGAACAAAATTACCCTTTTCCTGTGAGACTGTCTGTATATCTGTAGTGACATCTAGGCATCAAACCAATTACATAAAAAATATGTTATTGTTAGAGATTTGTAACATTTAGTGTTCCTGAATCACAAATGATGTTTTCTTTTCCCCAAGAATCCTCAAGAAATCACAATTAGCAGGGAAACTATATTTCCTAAGCAGGGAATAATAAAAGGGTCATACAACATCCCTGAAATTGCCAAGTAAGTCCACTGCATTAATACGTCAGATATTAAGTGTTAGTCAATAGGGCACTAACTGCTTACTGGAGTTTAGCTGAAAGTAAAATTATTTTTAAAGATCTGGAGTATGGACTTTAGTGGCGCGGTATAAAAACACCCCACAGAAGAACTTCACTGCTAATTTTGAAGTTAAAGAATATGGTAAAGTGTATGATTTTGGTACTATAAATTAATAAAGAAACAAACTAATTAACTACAGTAACTAATTAGATAACAGATTAATTAAATAAATAAATAAATAAATAAATAACTGTTGCTTTTCACTTGGCAGTGCTACCAAGCTTTGAGGTAGCATTAAAACCATCCAAGTCTTTTTTCTATGTGGATGATCAGGAACTTCAAGTGGACATTATTGCCAAGTAAGTACAACATGTTTCACATGTTTATGCACTCACTCTGGACATTCTGGACATTCGCTACACTAGTGGTCACTGCACACCTGCACACTCATGGACATTATGAACATAGGACACTTTAAATATGCACACAAGCCACTTTAATACAACACTTTACTGCAACCCTGGACATTCCGTTCTGTTATGTTCACTCCATTCCCACAATTATATATTTTAATTTTGTACAGCTAGGTTTTTCTTATTTTCCTTATATTTTTCTTTTATCTTTCTTATAGTGTATATTTTGTATTTTGTATTTTATATATATATATATATATATATATATATATATATATATATATATATATATATATATATATATATGTGTGTTCTTTCTTAGTTAAATTTATTTATATAGAAGCAATAAAGTATTACTATCAATAAAGATCAGGCTATTTAGGGATATTTTACGGTATTTATTACTATAGCAAGTACCTAAATTAATAATAATTAGGGAATTTGGAAATAAACCAACCAACCTGTTGCTGTTATATCAACTCACTGAGAAATGAATCATGGTTAATATTAAGGATAACATGAGATTATTAATTTCCCATAACCAGCATAGTGAACAGTCTCAAACCCTTATTTGTACTGGAAACCCTTACCCCGGACTGTTTAAAAGCATACACAGCTCAATAGCAACTGTTCAAATCATTGTTTAAAAAAAATCTTTAAAAAAAATGGTAGTGTATATGTTTAGCTAAGTCTGCTATGTGTATAACCTAACTTTTTTTTTAATTATATAAAGGTATCTGTTTGACCAAACTCTGGATGGTGTTGCATTTGTTGTGTTTGGTATTAAAAAAGATGACATTAAGACCAATCTGCCTGCCTCTTTAAAAAGAGAACAGGTAAGTAACATCAGTGGTGGAAGAATCACCAATTTATTTACTTCCAGTATATATCTCTTTCATTAGATGAGTTTCTTTGATTTAGATAGAAACACAAAGTGGTCATGGTCTAAATCTGGGATTTTATTGATTTATATTTTGAATATAATTATGAACTGAAGCTCTTTAAAAAAAATATATATTTTTTACAAAACAAATACTGAATAAAAGTGCAGAACAAACACACAACCCATTCCAATCAGAGACCAGTAGTAAATAATTTATCACTTTAATCAGTGCTGTCTCTGCAATGAGCTCTCAATCTGGAGTATTACTGTACATTTCCTGAACATTATGCCTATGTAACTGCTATGATATAAACTTTTCTATGATCTTGGAGGTAAAGCATACAGTAATCATGATATTGGCCTATAGTCAGACCACTGACATGGCTCAAGGTTAGATTTAGGTACAGACCAAAAGTTTGGACACACCTTCTCATTCAAAGAGGTTGAATTTGTATTATGGCAAGAAAAAAAGCAGCTAAGTGAAGAAAAACGAGCGGCCGTCATTACTTTAAGAAATGAAGGTCTGTCAGTCCGAAAAATTGGGAAAACTTTGAAAGTGTCCCCAAGTGCAGTCACAAAAACCATCAAGCGCTACAAAGAAACCGGCTGACATGCGGACGCCCCAGGAAAGGAAGACTGAGAGTCGCCTCTGCTGCGGAGGAGAAGTTCATCCGAGTCACCAGCCTCAGAAATCGCAGGTTAACAGCAGCTCAGATCAGAGAGCAGGTCAATGCCACACAGAGTTCTAGCAGCAGACACATCTCTAGAACAGCTGTTAAGAGGAGACTGTGTGAATCAGGCCTTCATGCTAGAAGATCTGCTAGGAAACCACTGCTAAGGACAGGCAACAAGCAGAAGAGACGGCGTTTGGGCTGAAGAACACAAGAAAGAACACAACAAAGAAAACTCGCTGAATGAGAAGGGGTGTCCAAACTTTTGGATTGTCCTGTACATATTCCATGATGAGAAAAGAACTGATGAAAATAAAGGTGAATTATTTCTGATATAATCTGTTTTACAGTAAACATACTAATTTGACTCTATTGTGATACATGTAAGTATTTATTTGATAAATTTTTAATTTAAGAGTGCATGAGTTGATTTAGAAGTTAAGTTTTAATGTTAAAAAAAAACAAAAAACATTTAAAAAAAAGACAATTAAACATTGCTATTATTACTTACTGTATGTGCGCCCAATTATATTGTATATAGATCATAAATGGAGAAGGACATGCGAGGCTGACTAAACAGATGATCCAGCACTCCTTCCCCAATATTCATGACCTAATTGGAAGCTCTTTGTACATTTCAGTCAGTGTCTTAACTGAGACTGGTAAGTGCATGTGTGTGCATGTACTGTACTGCATACTATATGTGTGTGTGTGGAGGGGTAATTTACATTCTCACAAGATATCATTTTTTTCAGGTAGTGAAATGGTTGCAGCAGAGAGGGGAGCCATTCAAATTGTGAAATCACCCTACACTATTGAGTTCAAGAGAACCCCAAAATTCTTTCACCCAGGAATGTCTTTCGATGTCACGGTATGATATATTTTTTTTTTCCCCACAACTACATAGGATTATAGTCTATATAATTATAATCCACAGCTATTTAAGCATGCTCTGTTAAACATGCATATCTTTTTTCAGTTTTTCATTCTTACAACTGAAAAATAAAGTATTACTAATTAGCAGGTGAATTAAAGAATTGGTGTAAATCATTTGAATTGTTCTATGGCCCATGATAAATGTGCATAACAAAATACTGTATTTTTTAATGATATACATAATAATATGTATCTAAACTATCTTTAAAAAAAGGTTTATGTGACCAATCCAGACCAGTCGCCAGCTGAAAATGTGGATGTGGTTGTCATGCCCGGTGATGTGAACAGTCGAACCAAGAGTAACGGCATAGCCAAGGTCATAGTGAACCCCCAAAGAGGAGCCAACACACTACAGATAACTGTATGTCATGCAAAATAAGGTTAAATGTCAACCACACTGCATTGTTATGAAGCTCACTTTCACTGTTTTAATTTACCCCCCCCCCCCAAAAAAAAAAATGTGTAGCAATACATTTTTATTAATTTTAACACATCTATACACAATGTAATATTAATATATACAAAATGTATAAAAGCCATAATAGAGGTGCAAACCATCATATTACCATACCCCTGCTGTGTCTCATGAAGCTTTAATTGAATACTGTTCAGCTTTTGATTTGGCTAGCTCTCTATGGTGACCGAGATGTCAGTTTTGTAAATATTGAATTGCATGCTGTTAAAAGCATCAATGATGATAAAACTGAGTCACCGTTTTTTTATTAAATAGTAATTTTTACTCCAACTATGCATTGCACTAGTGTTTAGCACTATGGCTTTCACCTTTAGGGTTGAGGTTGTGATTCCTGCATGAAGTTTGCATTTTCTCCTCATGTTTGGTGGGTTTCTTCCGGGTACTCTGATTTCCAACGACATGCATATTCAGCTGTCCGATGAATTGGTACCCTTTCCAGGATATAACTTGCCTTATGCATCAAGTGCCCAGGATAGGGTTCAGGTTTCCTATGACTCTGTACAGGATAAGTGGTATAGAGAAAGAGTAAGTGAGTTTGCAATGCATGCTATAGTCAAGCATGTCAAAATATAACAGACAAACAAGGCCTGTCTCTGTAATCAGCATGCTGCATGCTTAATGGCACACTGATGTTAATTAGACATACTCCTTAGATATTGAAATTTGGTACCAAATGAGGTATTTTTCAATAATTGATGGAATCAAAGCAACTTGGTCAGTGCCATAAATGTATCAACGTTTGATACCCAGACCAAGGAACTATTGATATCTATTACTATTGATATTTATCATGATTTGATTTACTTTGAAGGAATAATGGCAGAACACATGGGGACCATGATGCACTTTACAGTAAAAAAAAACAAACAAAAAAAAAAAAACAATTAAAATAAACATAGAGGTAAAACTACAAAAATCATGAAAAGTATGAAAAGTAGTCAGTGTAAATGTTGTATAGCAGTGTAAATTTATTGTCCCCTCAAAATAACTAAAAATACAGCCAATAATAGCTGAACCCCTGGCAACAAAAGTGAGTACATCCCTAAGTGAAAATCTCAATATTTTGTGTGGCCACCATCATTTTCCAGAACGGCTTGAATTCTCTAGGCCATGGAGATCACCAGAGCTTCACAGGTTGCCACTGGAATCCTCTTCCACTCCATCACAACATCACGGAGGTGGTGGACATTTGACACCTTGTGCTCCTCCACCTTCCTTTTCAGGATTCCCCAAAGTTGTTCTATGGGGTTTAGGTCTGGAGACATGCTTGGCCAGTCCATCACCTTTACCCTCAGCCTCTTTAGCAAGCCAGTGGTCATCTTGGAGGCGTGTTTGGGGTCATTATCATGCTGGAACGCTGCTCTGCAGCCCAGTTTCCAGGGGGAGGGGGGATCATGCTCTGCTTCAGTATGTCACAGTACTTGTTAGACTTCATGTTTCCCTCAATGAACTGTAGCTCCCCAATGCCAGCAGCACTCATGCAGCCCCAGATCATGACACTCCCACCACCATGTTTGACGGTAGGCAAGAAACACTTGTCTTTGTACTCCTCACCTGGTTGACGACACACACGCTTGGCACCATCTGAACCAAATAGATTTGTCTTGGTCTCATCAGACGACAGGACATGGTTCCAGTAATCCTGGTCCTTAGTTTGCATGTCTGCAGCAAATTGATTGCAAGCTTTCTTGTGCATCATCTTTAGAAGAGGCTTCCTTCTAGGACGACAACCATGCAGAACAATTTGATGCAGTGTGTGGCGTACGGTCTGAGCACTGACAGGCTGACCTCCCGTCCCTTCAATCTCTGCAATGCTGGACACACTCATCTGTCTGTTTTCCAAAGCCAATCTTTGGATCTGACACTGAGAACATGCTCAAGGCTTTTTTGGCCGACCATGGCCGACTCATTTTTCACTTAGGGGTGTACTCTCTTTTGTTGCCAAGGGTTCAGCTATTATTGGCTGTATTTTTAGTTATTTTGAGGGGACAATGAATTTACACTGCTATACAAACTTTTCACTGACTACTTTTCATTATATATATATAATGTGTGTGTGTATGTGTAATTTTTTTTTAGTATTTATTATTTTTTTTTTTTGCAAACAGGTGAAAACCAAAGTTGCTGGCATATCAGCTGAAAGGCAAGCTGTGAACCATATGACAGCCATGGCTTACACCGCCAAAGAAGGCTCCACCAATTATTTACACATAAGTGTAGATGCTGCAGAACTGGCAATCGATGATCAGATTAACATCAATGCAATCTTCAATAGTAGCATCCAAGACCATGATTTATCTTATCTGGTTTGTATTTTGGTTTGCTTTAAATAACTTTTGAGGCAGTGCTGCTTGATTCGGCATTTCAAAAACCAACATTATTATTATTATTATTATTATTATTGTTATTATTATTATTATTATAGTAATAATAAAATAATAAAATAATAATAATAATAATAATAATAATAATAATAATAATAATATACCCGATGATAATTAGGATTATCTTATTATTATAAGAAACTCTTTGCCTCTGTATCAGATCCTTAGTAAAGGACAGATTGCGAAAGGAGGGAGGTTTAGGAGACACGAGCAGCTGTTAGTGACCCTGTCTCTACCCGTCACCAAGGACCTGCTTCCCTCATTTCGAGTGGTGGCGTTTTACCACACAGGATCCTCTGAGGTTGTGTCAGACTCCATCTGGGTCGATGTAAAAGATACATGCATGGGAACGGTAGGTAATCTGTTTCTTTTTCATTAGATAAAAGGGATTATGTTCCGTTAGAGAAACATCAATATTTGAATCCATCTGCAAACATAAACAAAGACACACTCATAAATAGTTCCTTCACTGGAACGAAGAGGTTCTGGACATTCGAAATATTTAGCTGGATAGGACAGTAAAGATTCTATTTGCCTACTAACGCCCTTTGTTCACTGCAAATATTTAGATTTTCTTTCCTTTTCCGATTATTTTCTTATGTACTGTAGCTGAAACTGGGTGTGAAGGAAAGTTTAAATGTCAAAAAGCTCTTTGGACCTGGTGATGAGTTTCATCTCATGGTGACTGGAGATCCAAAAGCCAGGGTTGGACTGGTAGCTGTGGATAAGGCTGTCTTTGTCCTCAACAAGAACAGACTCACACAGACCAGAGTGAGTAATATCTGACAGGGTATTTAATCACTTAGCAATATATATATATATATATATATATATATATATATATATATATATATATATATCTTGCTATTTTATGTTTGGGATTTCCTCAGGAACAGGGAGAATTGTGAAAAATAGTGTTCCCCCCATATTTACATCGACAGATCTGGGACGTTATTGAGAAGCACGACACTGGCTGTACAGCTGGCAGTGGTAAAGACAGTATGGGGGTTTTCTATGATGCAGGTCTACTGTTTCAGTCTGATAAAGCAGGAGGCACCACTGAGAGAACAGGTAAAGCACTTTTTTTTTTTTTTACATGACAGTACATGACTCATGGTGTATAAATAATGTACAGCAGGGGATATGATAAAGCAGCTGATTGCAAGATTATTGTGAAGAAAACAGCAGGCTGAGCCTTTAGTTATAAGCTCTTCCATTTTATAGCTCCTGAGTGTCCTTCTGCCCTGAAGAAAAAACGAAGTGCTGAGACTCTACTACAGATCACACAAAAGCTGTGTAAGAAGCCAGTCTATGTATAAATTTTGGTACATTGTATAACCATACATTAAAATATTGGCACTTTTTTTCGAGAAAGAGAGAAAGATGGGGGGAGAGAGAGAGAGAGAGTAGGGATTCCTCAGAGAGATCTTGGCCACAGAACTGTCTGTGCCTTATCTTTACTTATAACATTGTTTTGTAGTTGGTAAATACTCCGGTGAACAGAAGAAATGCTGTGCAGATGGACTGAGGCAAAAGAGATTGGGCTACACGTGTGAACAGAGAGCTTCATACATTTTGGATGGTGCAGAGTGTGTACAGGCTTTCCTGGACTGTTGTAAGGAAATCCAAAAACGCAAGCAGGAGCAGAGTGAATTGCTGCATCTGGCTCGCAGTAAGAGTATTTCACTACATACAGTCTTATGCAAAAGTTTAGGCACCCCTTGAAGAAGAACAGGTTTTGGTGTTTTTTTTTTTTTTATTGAAAAGATGTTAACATAGTCTCTCTTGGAAATGGAAAAAAAAAATGCACAATATTTTTTTAGCAAACATTGATGCATAGTTATTTCTTATGCCATAAATTGAGCAAAAATAAAAATATAAAACAATTATGGCACTGTGCAAAAGTTTGGGCACCTTAAGAGTTCCAGAGTCTCAGATTCTTTTTAGAAGGTTTCAGACCTTAATCCGTTTATTAGATCTGGTGCATGGCAACAGCTGTCATTAGTAAATGCCAACTTTTGCAAGGAAGAATGGGTGAAAATCCCAAGTCCAAGAATTGAAAGACAATTAGCTGGCTATAAAAAACGTTTGCAAGCTGTGACATCTGCCTGAGGAGGTGTTACTATGTGCTGATTATGTAGGGTGCCCAAACTTTTGCAGAATGCCACAATAATGTTTTAATTTTTTTTTTTACCTAAAAAGTAACTATGCACCAATGTTTGCTGAAAATATTGTGCATTTTTTTTCTATTTCCAAGAGCGACTGTGTTAAGAGACTGTCTTTTCAATTAAAAAAAATCACCAAAATCTGTTATCAAAGGTGCCAAAATTTTTGCAAAAGACTGTATCATATTGTGTATCATTGTGTACAGTATATATAGTACATATTCATTGTATTACATTACATTGCAAATAATGTCTTTCTTTTCAATCTAGCATTCTTGTAAGACAGTGCTATTAGCTTAGCTAGCTGATTTGTCATCTTTTTTCCAACTCCCAAACCCACAAACAAGCATAATCCAAAGACATGTATTGTACATTTTTAAATGCCCATAGTGTCTCCAGCCATAGGGTCCAGTGCCCGGGCTTTCCTATAAAGGATGGAAAATGGATGAATTAATATTTCTGAAATATATGTTAAATATCAACCACTTGTCCAAGCCATGGTTTACATGAGCAATAATACATTTGTCCAGGTGATGAGGATCATGATGAATACACAAACTCTGATGATATTGTCAGCCGGACAAAGTTCCCTGAGAGTTGGCTGTGGAATGATATAGATCTGCCATCCTGCCCAGGAAATGGACCATGGTAAATTAATAATTCAACATTTTTATTGGTATACCATTCTAAAAATTATTGATTTGAACGAATCTGCTTTTTATTGTAGTGACAAAACAAGCCTCACCTTGGACACACACTATCTGATAGACTCAATTACTACTTGGCAGGTCCTAGCCATTAGTCTCTCTAAAACCCATGGTCAGTGCCACATCCTCTTTACAGATTCGATAGGTCTTGATGTAAACAGTGATATTACATCTAAAATATACAACAGATATTTGCAAGGGCTTGGATATGAGATAGCTTTTAAACATGTATCTTTCCCTGTAGGCATCTGTGTATCTGATCCCTATGAAATAACTGTAGCAAAAGACTTCTTTGTGGATCTTAAGGTACCCTACTCAGCAGTACGCAATGAACAATTAGAAATCAAGGCTGTTCTGCATAACTTCTCCAATAAGCCACAGAAGGTACTATTTTGCTTCCATCTGCATTTCTACAAAGTGTTTTGTTTCAACAAAATATGGGTCAGTTTACCACAACGCTGTGCTGCAGTTTGCAATCTGATGCCTCACAGGGTTCCAGGGTCTTTAGTTCAGTCCTGAGCTAAAACTAATGAACATATAAAGTTTGCTTGCAAGTTTCTAATTTTCCCTTCTCTACCAGGTGCGTGTGGAATTCTTTGAGGCAGAGCATGTTTGCAGCGCAGCCAGCAAAAAGAAGAAATACCGTACCATAGTTAACGTTGATGCTAAATCCACAAGAGCCATCCCATATGTGATTATTCCCATGGAACTAGGGAACCACCAGATTGAGGTGCAGGCTGCGAGTGCAACATTCCATGATGGTGTGAGGAAAACGCTGAAGGTGGTGGTGAGTATAAGCAGATTATATACTGTATTAGTCAGATTATATTATACAAGTATATCAGCTTATATTTATTATAAGTAGGTGAATAAAATGCATGCATCTTTCATGTCTGAAGACCTTTTTATAGTTGTTTTATGTAAGAGATATCATACACAAATGCCCATAAAAATATGGTTGTCATGGATCTAGCTGGTGGTGGCTAGAGCAGCTGATGTTGCCGTGGGCATATATGGTAGGCATGGATGCAGAGGGGTTTTAAACAGAAAGTCTTAAACACAACTCAAAAACAGACAAACGAACAAAGGAACCAAAACAACAAACTAAAACTAAGACTAGGGCTCAAGAAAAACACAACAGGAAGGGATCTGGACACAAGGAACCAGGAGCCGACACAGGGAACCAGGAGCCGACACAGGGAACCAGGGATGAAGAAACATGGAGCTGGAGCTAACTAAAGACACATAGGGGACCTACAGACAAGACTGGACAGGACATGGCTGGAACTGGAGATGGAGAGGCAGGACTGGGGGCACAGAGACTGGAGAGACAGGGCTAGACAGGAGCTAGACTGGCTGGGTTAGTGAGGTTAGTAGCTACATGGAGTACTGGGGACACTGGAGGCTGACCTAACTGGGTTAGTGGCTAATGGGGTTAGTACTGACCTAGGGGACCAGAAGACAAAAGGCAGGGCACACATGAGGCTATACCAAACTAGCGGCTAACCTACTAGTGACCAGAACCACTAGCAGTCAATCCCACTAGAGGTTAGCCTACTGGAGGCTAACCCTACTAGGGGCTAACCCTACTAGCCATCAAGGCCTACTAGCGGCTAACCCTGCTAATGGCTAAGCCCTCATGTGGCTACACATACAAGGGAAATAAACCAGAAGACAGAACAGTACTTACACAGGAGGAGACACAGCCTAACTACACACTGAACAGAGCAGCTCCATGAATCCACAGACACAAGGAACATCAAGAAAACAAAACTAGAGCCCTCTGAAAACAAAGGTTACAAAACAAACCAAATATAAACTTAAAGTAACAAAAAGGAATGCCCACATGACGGTAATACAAACAACCATTCAACAAACGACCATTCAACAAACGACCATTCAACAAACGACCATTCAACAAACGACCATTCAACAAACGACCATTCAACAAACGACCATTCAACAAACGACCATTCAACAAACGACCATTCAACAAACGACCATTCAACAAACAACCATTCAACAGACACAAACAAACCAAACAATGCTCGACCCAGTTTCCCAGAACAAACTGCTATTTATAGAAGCTTTAACGAGCCACCTCAGTTCAGGTGAGCACTCATCACCTGACTGAGGTGGCTTCTGGGAAACTGAGTCAACCAACAAAAACTACAGAGAGACAGACATGGACAGTGACCTCTAGTGGAGGTTCCTAACAATGGTGTGACTGAACTCTCTCCCTCTCTCTCATTATTTTAATTCTTCTTCTTCTTCTTCTTCTTCTTCTTCTTCTTAACATTTTCATTTTATTTACCCAGTCTGAAGGTGTGCTAACTGAACTTCAAGAAATAAATTTGGAACTGAACCCCTCTCTAGAGCCTAGTAAGTTTAATCTACTAAATATCTAATTGTAATTTTTGTTGTTGTTGTGTGTGTGTGATCCATATTTATTTGTCACCATATTTGTCCACACACACCAGTATTTTACTTCCATGTGCTGTTTTCTTCCCTTTTTTATTTAAAGGTGGCAAACAAGTTATCCATTACAAGGGTGAAATACCAAATTGGCAGGTTCCAAACACTCCTGCACACACATTCATCGGTGTTGCTGGTAAGAAGGAACTCACCCACATCACTATAAAACAATATGAAACTTGGTTGATTTGTCATCCCAGTCATGTACTCACACAGAGTAGAGGGATATTAATGCCTTATTTTGACAGCCTGTGGAAAAAATTCTTTTCAAACTTGTCAGTACTTTTTTTTTTGTTGTTTTTTTCAGAAATCAGAAAATTAAAGAATTAAAAACTTGTTACAAGGTTGCATGAGCTGTTTGTACTTAAATTTGTTTTGCATCCAAGTAGGTTTCATTTTGATGATTACTGCTATGAAGTTAACAATTAAGATTAGACATTAGAGCTTAGACTGCCACTATTTGCATTATTAAATGTAAAAAACAACAACATGGGAGCTGAGAATGCAAAAATTTGAGTCACACATCAGATTTTTGCAAAACTTACTGGACATGTGAAAGGCAACAACCTGTACCCATAATCAATGCCCCAAAATTTGTTTATTTTATTGACTGGTGTTTTGTCAGTAAATAAAATAAACAAATTTTATAATTGGAGATGATTTGGTGTTCTATGTCATCTGATGGTGATGGTACACTCTGTTTTTTTCATGCTGACAAGCT
Source organism: Clarias magur (assembly GCA_013621035.1). Taxonomy (NCBI): domain Eukaryota; kingdom Metazoa; phylum Chordata; class Actinopteri; order Siluriformes; family Clariidae; genus Clarias; species Clarias magur. The sequence goes on from QNUK01000202.1 coordinate 1,136,797, forward strand.
TTATGGAGATGCCAATTTCCTTTTCCAGCAGAACCTAGCACCTGCCCACAGTGGCAAAAATAATAATAATAATAATAATAAAACACCAACTAGTATGCTGACCATCATATTACTGTACTTGATAGGCCACCCAACTCACCTGACCTGATCCAAACATCTATTTAGCAAGCTAAAAGTAGCCTGGTCTTAGTATTAGCCTTGTCAATAGTGTCTCAGCAGTGCCATAGGCTGATCACCTCCATGCCATGCCGCATTGATGCAGCAATTTGAATCAGAAACAATTCCTTACAAGTATTGAAACATAATTTATGTTTCTAAATATTTCATTGATTTTCGATAGATTAATATTCTGAAATACTGGATTTTCAAAAAGTCAATTCAATTTAAACAAACAAAAAAAAAAGACTTGAAATATTTAACTTTATGTGTAATTAATCTAAAATACATAAGCTTTTCCTTATTAATTAAGTTATGAAAAATAACTTTCCATGATATAACAATTTTTTTGAGATGCACTGTTTGTACTGTTTACACCAATCAGTCATAAACAATGAAGTGAATAACAGTGAGTATCTGAGCGACTTTGACAAGGGCGACATTGGGATGTCTAGACGACTGGGTCAAAACATGTTCAAGAACTTGTATTTAGTATTAATATTGAAAGAAATCTTTCATATACTATGACATTTTAAAACACTTGAACAGTCATTGAAATTTGAAAACATAAAAGAGTTACATGTAGTGAATCTAGAATATACAGTATGCAAGATTCACTTTTTGATTTTAAATTGGCAGAATGACTCATAGTCTACCAACCATGGTTATTTTGTGGTTTCATCCTTATGTATTTTTCCTTATTGAAAGTATATACTATATTGTGTAAAACATAATAACTTTACTTACAGTAAGAATAATCTTTGTATTCATCCTAATTACCATCTTACTGTTTATATACCTGAAGGTCATGAGGTAAGTCAGACAATCGAGCAGGCCATCAGTGGAGACTTCATGGGGCGTCTGATTATACAGCCCACTGGCTGTGGAGAGCAGAACATGATTCGTATGACACTGCCACTTACTGCCACACACTACTTAGATAGCACCAAACAGTGGGAAGCAGTTGGCTTGAGTCGACGTACTGAGGCTGTCCAACACATCCAGACAGGTGAGAAGACTCTTCTTAAGTACTTTACAGAAAAACGTATACATTTCTGTAACCACACAACTATGCCAAATAAACTATAATATACATAATATACATAATATACATAATATACATAATATACATACATACATAATATACATAATATACATACATACATAATATATACATACATACATAATATACATACATCACACACACATACACATATACATATATATATATATATATATATATATATACACACACACACACGTGGACAAAATTGTTGGTACCCTTCGGTCAATGAAAGAAAAACAATGGTCGCAGAAATAACTTTAATCTGACAAAAGTAATAATAAATAAGAATTCTATGAATGTTAACCAGTGAAAGTCAGACATTGCTTCTCAACCATGCGTCAATGGAATTATTTAAAAAAATGAACTCATGGAACAGGCCTGGACAAAAATGATTTAGATGGTACCACTAACTTAATAGTTTGTTGCACAACCTTTTGAGGCAATCACTGCAATCAAACGATTCCTGTAACTGTCAATGAGACTTCTGCGCCTCTCTGCAGGTATTTTGGCCCACTCCTCATGAGCAAGCTGCTCCAGTTGTTTCCGGTTTGAAGGGGGCCTTTTCCAGACAGCATGTTTCAGCTCCTTCCAAAGATGCTCAATAGGATTGAGGTCAGGGCTCATAGAAGGCCAATTTAGAATAGTCCAATGTTTTCCTCTTAGCCATTCTTGGGTGTTTTTAGCTGTGTGTTTTGGGTCATTGTCCTGTTGCAAGACCCATGACCTGCGACTGAGACCCAGCTTTCTGACACTGGCCAGCACATTTCTCTCTAGAATCCCTTGATAGTCTTGAGATTTCATTGTACCCTGCACAGATTCAAGACACCCTGTGCCAGATGCAGCAAAGCAGCCCCAGAACACAACAGAGCCTCCTCCATGTTTCACAGTAGGGACAGTGTTCTTTTCTTCATATCCTTCATTTTTCCGTCTGTGAACATAGAGCTGATGTGCCTTGGCAAAAAGTTCCATTTTTGTCTCATCTGTACATAGGACATTCTCCCAGAAGCTTTGTGGCTTGTCAACATGTAGTTTGGCATATTTGTATGATTTGTTTCCAACAATTGTGTCCTCCTTGGTCGTCTCCCATGTAGTCCACTTTGGGTGAAACAACGACGGATGGTGCGATCTGACACTGATGTTCCTTGAGCATGAAGTTCACCTTGGATCTCTTTAGAAGTCTTTCTGGGCTCTTTTGTTACCATTGGGATTATCCGTCTCTTTGATTTGTCATGAATTTTCCTCGTGCGGCCACGTCCAGGGAGGTTGGCTACAGTCCCATGGATCTTAAATTTCTGAATAATATGTGCAACTTTAGTCACAGGAACATCTAGCTGCTTGGAAACGGTCTTATAGCCTATACCTTTAACATGCTTGTCTATAATGTTCTTTCGAATCTCCTGAGACAACTCTTTCCTTCGCTTCCTCTGGTCCATGTTGAGTGTGGTACATACCATGTCACCAAACAACACAGTGACGACCTGGAGCCCTATATATAGGCCCACTGACTGATTACAAGATTGTAGACACCTGTGATGCTAATTAGTGGACACACCTTGAATTAACACGTCCCTTTGGTCACATTATTTTGAGTATTTTCTAGGGGTACCATCATTTTTGTCCAGGCCTATTCCATGAGTTTATTTTTTTTTATAATTCCGTTGAAGCATGGTTGAAAAGCAATGTCTGACTTTCATTGGTTAACATTCATAAAATCTTTTTAAATGATTACTTTTTCAGATTAAAGTTATTTATGTGACCATTGTGAGTTTTTCTTTCATTGACCGAAGGCTACCAACAATTTTGTCCACGTATATATATATATATATATATATATATATATATATATATATATATATATATAGCACAATAAGGGGTTATTATGCCCACTCTGCTTTTCCTAACATCTTTCATGTTTCAAGAAATAAAATATGGCATGACATTTAGTCAGAAGTAAAACTAAATATAATTTAAGCACAATCATTTGGGGAAAAAAGTAAATCTGTTTATCTTTATTTTTTTATATAAAGAAAGAAACATGTTCACATCTATTATATTTTCTGGGGAATTTATTTATGCACAGCTCTGTTAAGGTCCTGCCTCAGCACTTCGATGAGGCCTTTCCAAAACCTTGGTTTTTATTTATTTTTTAGCTGTAGATGTACTGGTGTGCTTTGGATCACTGTCCTGTTACATGACTTAATTTTGATCAACAAGTTGTCGGACAGATGGCCTCAAACTTGCTTTAAAAATACCGTGGTATACAGAGAAGTTCATGGTCAACTCATTGCCTACAAGGTGTCCAGGTTTTGTGGCTGCAAAAACAAGCCCAAATTCATCCCCAGCTACTTAGTCCCAAGTAGCTGGGGATGACTTTTTTTTTCTCTTAAAAAAAGTGCACGTGGAAATGCTCTTACTTTTTTTTAAAAATAGCAATATGTTTGAATGTGGTATTTGTTTTTGTTTTTTATTATTTTATTCCACACAGCATTTAAGGGATCTTCCATCAAGATAATTTAATTATTTTTTTAAAGATAATGGTTCATCCATCTCCTTCCAGCATATAAATCCTGCGTAAGTAGAATTTATCCAATGTCCACAAAAGGAACTAAAATTACCACACACCCTTGTTGACTTAATAGATTTTTTTTCTTTCTAATTACCCTGCAACAATGGAAATTCCTCTGACTGAGTTCAATAACATGCCTCAATACAATTGCACAAAATCTTTATAAAACCTCATTTTCATGAAAGGTATCCAAATCAATGATGTGCTAGTTAAAGGTTGAAAACAATGAGTTTGCTGCAGGCTGCAGACACCATAAATGAAACAGTGTAAAATTCCAACCCAAATTTCAAAATAGTCCTTTTTTTTTAATTCACAAAACAAAAAAAAGAAAGAAAATAATAGTCATCTGTAATGTCCCTTCAACTTGTATTATAATGAAAACATTACAACATCATATTATTTAATAATTTACCATGAAAATCTAATTGTTTGTTTAAAAATATGCACTTATTTAAAATCTGAAATGCTTGTAATATTCTCCCAAAACGTTGGGACAGTTGAATGTATTTTTCTGTGTACACCCTCTGTGCCTGTGAGTTTTACATGCATGGGAGATGAACAGCTGTAGCGAGTGGACCATCCCTAGTAACTACATGCAACCCACACAGACTATATATATATATATATATCATTATTCTTAATGATTTTGCACAAAGCAGAATAATAAAAGTATCCTGTACAGTATATATTTACAGTATTAGATTATATAATATTACATGTTAAAGTATTAGAATTACTCTTCTATCTCTTCCCCTAGCAGTTGGGCTTCCAGTGGGGAAACCTGAGGTGATTCCACTTACCCTTTCCTTTTGATCTCATACATCAGTAAGAGAGCTTAGCAGTCGGTCCCCTGGCTCATTCTCAAACTAGAATCAGTGTGCCAGTAAGATTAACTGACTCGAAAAGTAAAAAAAAAAAAAAAAACGAGTGATAGAAAACCGATAGGACAAATGTTGTCATAACTCTGATATTTCTTTTCTCCATTTACTCATTGACATCCCCTGCAAGATGCTGCCATGGGGGGGCTGTCCATGTTGCTCATATCTCACTCCTCCGTAATGAAAATGTTCTCCTTCTCTTAGGATATCAACGAGAACTTACATACCGTAAAACTGATGGTTCTTATTTTGCATGGAAAGGTAGACCAAGTACCACGTGGTAAGTGTTTTAAATATTAATATTATTTTATTATATAATATTTATAATTAATATTATTAGATAAATAAATTGTAGATTAATGTTGACTGCTTATATTTTGTGTTGTAAAGGTTGACAGCTTATGTGGCCAAAGTCTTTGCATTGGCCAGTGACATTATAAGTGTAGACGAAAATGTCCTCTGCAGCGCCCACAGGTGGCTGATCCTGAATGCACAGCTGAAAGATGGCACTTTTAAAGAAAATGCCCCAGTGTATCATGGAGAGATGGTCGTAAGTTAAACTTGGATTTTGTTTTTGCCTGAAATTATTGACATCTACCAAAATAAATAAATAAATAAATAAAAAATTTACATTTGGTATAAATTTTCTATGTGTTCCAGGGTGATGTTCAGGGAAAGGATGCTAATGCATCACTAACAGCATTTGTTCTAATTGCTTTGCAAGAAGGAAACCATCTCTGTGCCAAAGTAGTTGGAGTATGTTACTTGTCATACTATATACATATATACATATGCAATAGGCCAAACTGGTCAAATGTATTAAAGTTTTTTTCTTACTCTTCTTTTTCTTGATCATTTCCTGTAGGGTCTCTCAGAGTCTTCCAGGAAGGCCATTGATTATTTAGAACATAAACTTCCCTCACTGACAAATCCCTATGCAGTTGCAATGTCTACCTATGCATTGGCCAATGCTGGCAAATTTCACCGGGATGTCCTGATGCGGTCTTCAACTAATAGTCAGTGACTATTAATTTTTATTATTTAATAAAGGTGTGAATTTTACTCACACCTTTAGGACACACATTTAAGTATCTTTTTTTGTTCCAAGATGGCTTGTACTGGAAAGCCACTGGAGGTAAACACTCCTCTCTGGAAGCAACAGCATATGCCTTGCTGGCACTCATGAAATTAAAGGACATTGACGCAGCAAAACGAGCTGTTCAGTGGCTCAATAGACAGAGTAGGCCATATGGGGGTTATGGCACTACCCAGGTAGGTTGATAAGTTTTGCAGTTTTATCCTTCCTTTTTTATTCAATGTGTATCCTGACTAGCTGCCTTTTCACTGGAGAGTAAAAGTAACAATTTAATCCTCAAAATATTGTAAAGTGTACAGTTGTGGCCAAAAGTTTTGAGAATTACATAAATATTGGAAATTGGAAAAGTTGCTGCTTGAGTTTTTATAATAGCAATTTGCATCTACTCCAGAATGTTATGAAGAGTGATCAGATGAATTGCATAGTCTTTCTTTGCCATGAAAATTAACTTAATCCCAAAAAAAAAAAAAAAAAAAACTTTCCACTGCATTTCATTGCTGTCATTAAAGTCATATTCTTGGATGAAGCCTCTTTCCGATTGGGGCATCTGGAAAAAGGCTTGTCCGGAGAAGAGAATGTGAGCGTTACCATCAGTCCTTAGACCATTCATGTGTGCGGTTGCTTCTCATCCAAGGGAGTGGGCTCACTCACAATTTTGCCCAAAAACACAGCCATGAATAATGAATGGTACCAAAACACCCTCCAACAGCAACTTCTTCCAACAATCCAACAACAGTTAGGTGAAGAACAATGCATTTTCCAGCACGATGGAGCACCGTGCCATAAGGCAAAAGTGATAACTAAGTGGCTCGGGGACCAAAACATTAAGATTTTGGGTCCATGGCCCGGAAACTCCCCAGATCTTAATCCCATTGAGAACTTGTGGTCAATCCTCAAGAGGCGGGTGGACAAACAAAAAGCCCCTAATTCTGACAAACTCCAAGAAGTGATTATGAAAGAATGGGTTGCTATCAGTCAGGATTTGGCCCAGAAGTTGATTGAGAGCAGCCCAGTCGAATTGCAGAGGTCCTGAAAAAGAAGCGCCAACACTGCAAATACTGACTCTTTGCATAAATGTCACGTAATTGTCGATAAAAGCCTTTGAAACGTATGAAGTGCTTGTAATTATATTTCAGTACATCACAGAAACAACTGAAACAAAGATCTAAAAGCAGTTTAGCAGCAAACTTTGTGAAAACTAATATTTGTGTCATTCTCAAAACTTTTGGCCACGACTGTACACATGTTATTTTTAAAGTACAGTACATTCTATTTAACAACATTACTTTTTTTATTTAGATCTAAATGCATTTGGTGCATTTAAAAGAAACAAATTTATCGCAAGATTGTAGCATATTTTTTTTTTTTTTTTTTTTGCTCATTAACTAGGCAACCATGATGGTGTTCCAAGCAGTGTCTGAGTATTACAAGCAAGTAAGAGATCGTCAAAAAGTTGACCTGGATGTGGAAGTGAGTGTGAGTGGACGAAGTGGCCGCATCGCATGGAAGTTCAACAGGAATAATGCATATCTAACACGCTCAGAAAAGGTGCTTTAGAGGACACGAATGTTAAAATCCCATTTTTAATGTGATTTCAGTAAACATGAACACCATACTGCTGTATCACTATACAGTTTAAAGCAGGTAAAACCCTCAGTCCAAAAAATCAGTCCAAAACCCTGACTAAATTAATACTATGCAAGACTTGATGATATACCTGTCTTTTAAATAAATAATAATAATAAAAAAAAAAAAACTTAAACCACATGTTACTGTACATAACTACTAGTCCGTAACCCAATAATATTCATACCATTTAAGCATCCTGTTTAATGTGCATGTTAATGTGGTACCACATCTATCCCAAACTTCTCTATGGTTCACGTAGCTATATGATGTAGATTCACACACCATAAAACACAACAGTGAGTATTAGTTGTCTCTCACAGCTGCCCTTGATGATCCATGCTGTAGTGAAATGGACAATGTGACCTACATTATAAACTTTTTTTCTTCCAACTGTTGTTCACCGTAGATTTTTAAGCTGACAGATCGTAATTCCAAAATCTTACATCTTGCAGCTTCATGTACATTATCTGACTTTAATCATGTAAGGACTAAATAGGATATTTCTGTGTATGAATTTCCACAGGTTCAGCTCAAGCAAGAGTTTACTGTTACTGCTAAGGGATCTGGCACTGGAGTTCTCAAAGTGATTATTCATAGAAATAAAATATTTCGATCATAAATTTACAGTCGTTTTTTGTTCAAGTATTTTTTATTAATTTCTTTTTTATAGGTATATACACTTTATTATGCAAGACCCAAAGAAAAGGAGAGTGAATGCAGCCAGTATGATCTGTCTGTTGAAATGAAAAAGGGACGGGAGGGTAAGATTTACATTTTTTAATATCTGCATTTAATAATTTTACCAAAACAAATAACTGAATACATACCTTTTATATTTTCCAGGAATATAAAACTGCCCTGCTGTAATGTATGTGCTGCTCATATCATACTATATCTTACTATATTATATATCTATCTCCCAGTATCATATCCTCACGCCGAAGAAAGTTACGAGGTTATAATAGACATTCTGTAAGTATATTGTAAAATAAAGGTCATATACAGTAAATCTACACATTTATTTGGTTATTTATCATTTCAATTATTCATAATTAACTATAAGAGACCACATTTTGAAAGTTTTTTTTTTTTTTTTTTAATTGATCAATCCAGGTTTAAGGATCCAAACAGAGATGCCACTATGACTATTTTGGATATCGGCTTGCTGACAGGATTTGTAGTGGATGAAAATGACCTTGCAGAGGTAACCTGAAATCTTGCAGATATGACCATTTCTGTGCAATTATTTGTAATATCGACACAATGTTCTTTATACTCACAATTCTAGCTAACCAGTGGGACGGACAAATACATACAGATGTTTGAGATGAATAAAGAGCTTTCAGAAAGAGGCTCCCTTATCATTTATTTAGATAAGGTACAGTTGAAACATTGACCACATTTAAAGAATAAACAATGGTACAATTCATTAAAACTGCACTGCTGGACCTGATTTGCTCTCTTGTCAGGTATCACACACTAGAGCAGACAGGATTGTATTCAGAATGCACAAGATTACCAAAGTAGATTGGCTTCAACCTGCTGGTGTCACTGTGTATGAGTATTACTCTCCAGGTAAATGGTATGCACTCGCACACAGACAAAGTGCACTCTAAAAAAAATACTGCGTTAAGCACAACCCAGTATGGATTGTGTTTAACCCAGCTGCTGGGTAGAATTTGGACCAACTACATGCTGGGTTAATTTAACCCAGCAACATGGGTTATTTGTGTAACCCAACAAGATTTACCCACCAAAATATTGGTGGGTAAAATCCAAATGCTAGGCCGTCTTTAACTATAACGCTGGGTTAATTCTACCACATAAATTGGTCAAATGTTCTACCCAGAACTATTCTACTCTACCCATTCTATTAACTGGAATGTTGGGTTAAATCTAAATAGATTATTATTTTTTTTTTTGTTTCACATATAAAAAATATTCGTTTTTCAAAAGCACAAGATCAGATAATACAAAAAAAGTTCAACAGCGACATCGTCATGATACTTTTACTGAGAAGCACTAATGCCTGAGAGCAGTGCTGGTCATTATCTCCCAACATCAGGATGTAGGGGCACGGCTTTGACGCTTCAGCCTGCTGGAGATATTCCACGGTGTTGTTTCCAACCTTAGAATGAAATTAAAGAAAGTAAAAGTTTATGGAAAAATTGAGAGGGTTGGCTAGTACGCATATTTGTAAGCGGATTAGTGCTTTGCAACACCCCAGCTTTTTATTGTCTCAAGCACTGAGATTAATAAAGTTCTAATGTTAATGTGGTTGCTAACGCTAGCAACCTAGCTAAATGCTAGCATCATGCTGGCATTACAGTTAACAGTTTAGCTTTCATTCATCACTTCACCATCTTCCTACACAAAAAGCTCAGACATTTTTGCAGTTTCTTTCATACTTTTTTGAATTTTTGCAGTTTCTTTCATTCTTTGGTTTGGCTAGCTAGCAGCCGTTGTCAGATCAACTAGCATGCGATAGCACAGACCAGGCTGAAATTTTGAGTGTAACATTAACACGGTAGCAGCAATAAATGGTACCTACAGAAAACAAATTCAGCCATAAGTGAGTCCAAGTGTGTATACAGACACACTGTAAACATTTACAAGTGTGTAAACAAGTGTGTAAACATTTACATTTCCTCTTAAATTCACGAGGTGGAAGCAGCCACTGAATGCACGGATGAACTTCAGGGGGCGGGGCGGTCTTGTCTGTGATGTTACTGTAGCTGTCACTAGCTAACCCAACTTCAGCCCAGCAAGCTGGGTTAAACGGAAAGTACGAAATTCACTGTTAATAACCCCGAAAAATGACCCAACAGAGGCAACTCAGCGTTTGGGTAGTAAAAATAACCCAGCATTTTTTTTTTTTGTATGTGTATATATTTCAGTTATATTTACTTTTAGGCACATGTTTTAGTACGAGCATTTGTTTTTGGTATATTTTTCTTTTTAATACTGAAGCTGTATAGTGCTGTATAAATGAACGTTAATTGATTTAAAGTAAACCTTAATCATGCATAACAACCAGTAACACTTTGTACATATGAATCTTGAATTTTATTGTTTTTTGTAGAAAAACACTGTGTGAAGTTTTACCATCCTACAAAGAAGGATGGAGCTGTGACTAGATTGTGCAATGTCCATGTGGGTCTGTGCCAGTGTGCTGAAGGTACATACAATTATAGCTAAATAAAATACTCCGTGTAAACCACTGTTGGGTTCATGGGTAAAACCTTTAAACTTACACAGCATACAGGAAACTAGATCTGTGACAGGAAATACACCCCAGAGTGGTGACCCTTAGGATTAAAGCAACAAAAAAATATGCTCAATGTAAACGAAATACGTCAGCAAGAATACACCTGGAAATCTGGAGTATTCAAAAATGAATGAATTAATTTATTTTTAAATCAGATATGAAGAAAGTCATACATTTCATTTCATACATTGAAGGACCTGTGATCAGTCTCAGAAAAAGAAAGACAGACAGACATGTACAGTACATGGGCTTAATATAAAATAATATCACTGACAGCTTTAACCTTATACTGCATTTCTAAAAAAAAAAAAAAAATAATAAATAAATAAGAAAAAGCCTTCACTGACAGTTAATAAAGAAAATAAAAAATGTATATAAATAAAAAATCCTTTAAACAATTAAATACTTTTCCATTATTATGCATGTGTAACAAAGAAATGTTCTACATCATCTAATACAGAAAACTGCAGCATGCAGAGTAAAAAGGGAATTGTTGACAAAGACCGGGAGAAAAGAGCATGTGAAGCTGGCGTGGATTACGGTACATATTTTAATCTGCTATCTGCACACATGGCCAAATGACCGTATTCATGATATGTTTTAAATGTATTAAATAACAATTCTAAGATACATGCATTGTTATTATATTTATTTATTTTTATAAAACAATAATGTTTTACCACATTCCTTTTGCAGTTTATAAAGTAAAAGTGCTGATGCTAGACCTGAGCCCAGACCTGAGCTCAGTCACTGATTTCTATCAAATGAAGATTGAAGAGGTCTTGAAAGAAGGTACGTCTTACTAGCTTTTATCACAGTAGATCATAGTCAGTCAATAAATACACATTAAATCAAAATCTCCCAAAAAGTCTCATTTTAAAGAAAGTGTCTGACCTGAAAAACATACTAGATCTATAGTTGAAATAGAGCTCCAAAAATGCCTGATTTAGCTTCCGTTTTTATTTGAAAGGTCTTTAAGAGTCATTGTAAACAACTGAAACAAATCCTGCTACTATATAATTCAATGTTATTTACATTGCGCTTTTAACAAGGGTCATTATCTCAAAGCAGCTTTACAAAGTCAAAAGAAAATTATGTGCGCAGGGACACTGGAGATCAGAGTGACGAGGGGCAGCATCCAACATGCAGCGTCACAATTCTGAGCGCGCGGTTTGACATTTTGAGAGCAGACCAAGCACTCTATGCGCGTGCAATGTCTCCCGTGCTCGCTCAACATGTTCTCCGCGCACACGCAACTTCTCGATTCTGTGCGCGCTCGACTCTGCCTGCACGCGCCTGCAACATTTCCTTTCTGTGCGCGCTCGACTCAACTTTGTCCAGCGTTACAAAACTGCCACAAAACCAGCCAATCACGGACTTCCACACATTACTTCTGTTTCTTCTCCATCAACTGGCACAACGGAAGCGTTGTAAATAAAGTTTTATGAGTAAAGAGACCGAGTTTTCCGATTTTCGTTTTATTCAATGTAGTCTAACGATGAGCTATATGGATAATTAGATAAGTAAATATATACTAATCTATACTAATACTTCATTGAATAACAAATAAATACTATAATATTTATAAATAAATTCAACTTTATTTACAGTCCTTCTCCTTATATAATTTCCTTTCATTTGTATATAATTATACATAATATAATTTTAATTTCTTATAATTTTCTTTTGATTTTGTAACGCTGGTTTGAGACAATGACCATTTTAAAAGCACCGTACAAATTATAGTATGCGTTATGCGGTCGATAGTGCCAGCTGATAGAGAAGGAACAGCCAATCAGAAGTCGTGCGTGGAAGCCTGTGATTGGCTGATTTTGTGGCAGTTTTGTAACACTGGTTGTGTCCTGCATTAGATACAGATAAAATTATTATTATTATTATTATTATTATTATTATTATTATTATTATTATTATTATTACTATTATTATTATCCGAATTATCAAATTGCTGCAGTATGTGGCATGTGCTGCTATTAAAAATATAATACCATTCCAAGATGGAATCTACACTTCATTTAGGTAATGTATTAATTTGGGATATAGATATAATAATAGAGTAAATAAAATGATAATAATAATATATATATATATATATATATATATATATATATATATATATATATATATATATATATATATATATAGAGAGAGAGAGAGAGAGAGAGAGAGAGAGAGAGAGAGAACAGTATATAGAGAGAACAGTATAGATATATACTATAATATATATATAGAGAGATCTTATATATATCATTAAGTATTTCACATCCAGTGAACCTTTACAGGCCATGGAAACTGCAGAATAAAAAGTTAAGCATATGTATACCTGCCACACAAGTTGGAATATGTGATGCTATCACAAAATTAACATCCTGTGTTATGGAGATCCTTCAAAAAGTTACCAATACCGACAGTGCAGATTGGGACAGTGTTTTAAACCGCTTTCTATGGCGCTTTCAATCCAAGCAAAGTTCCAGGTTAGTTCAATGTGTTTCCATAAAAATTCAGGTGTTTGAGTTGAATTCCACAGGGTCTGACTCAGATGTACGTGAAAAAGTGAGGACCTTCATGGGTCAGACATACTGCAGAGAGTCTTTTGGATTTGAGCAAGGCAAGAGCTACCTCATCATGGGCCAAAGCATTGACCTACCAAGGAGCAATGGAACGTAAGTTAACCTATCTGCTAATAACGCTGAATGATGAATATGTGAAGCTTTGCATGCTGATGAAGTTATCTGTTTGATTGGGCCTCGTTTGCATAATGTGTCCTTGTCAGGTTGCAATACGTCTTGGGTGAGCATACATGGATTGAGTATTGGCCAACAAAGGAGGAAGGTGAAACCTCTAAATATAAAGACAAATACAATGGAATTAAAATGCTGGCTGAAAACCTTTCCACAAATGGATGCACTACATAAGCATGGATATGTAAAATATAAATGTGATTGTGAATGTACTCATCATTTCCATTAGCAAAGATTCATCATAAAATCTGATCTGAAAGAAAATGATTAAATAAATTAAATAAAACGTCCTTCTGTGATTTCATTATAAGTCTACTTACTCAGTAACTGCCAGTATAGCTTTATTCTGTATACAGGGTTGTGGTGGGCCTGGGAACAAAGCGGGGTGCCAATGAAACCCTGAACGGGCTGCCAATGCATCCTATGCATTACACATTATGGCCAATAAAAGACTCCGATCACAAAAAGCAACATAGCACAACGCATGTTGTCTGTGACTGGCTGAAATGTGGATTTTTGTGTGAACCTGCAGCATGCATTCATTTATTAATGAAAAATACAGACATAATCTCCCAAAAATGCAACAAAACACAAATATGTACTCGCTAAATAAAGGCTGGCATCGGCATGTGCCGATAAGAGCAGCTTTATGTAAGTCATAACAGAATATAAAATATTTGCTGTATAGTTATTTTTTTTTTTTTTTGAGTGTGTGTGTGTGTGTACGCGCGTGTGTATGGACGAGAATTGCATTTTCAGAAACCATGCTTTATTTTTTATTTCTCTCCCTGCCATCAGTGAACTGTTTTTGTGTGAGGAATGTGAGTGTATAGTTGCGAACAGCTGAGACATCAATAGGAGCCCAGAGGAAACCTTCCGTCACCTGAACCAGGTGTCAGTAGGTTTTACATATTTATGAATGGTCATGAATTATTCAGTGAAACAGAGTAGGAAACAGAGACATCAGTTTTCCTTGTTTCACAAAATCTGAATATATTTGGTAAATTCATGAATTACACTCAAAAAGTATCAAATCCAACTAAGAAGTCTGATTTAATTGCTATCATTAAATGTTGGTTTATGGAACATACAGAAGTGACATGCAACCAAATGCATAAAAGGTCTAGGCTGTTTTTTTTTTGTTTGTTTTTTTAATAATGAGGACACACTGAGATAAAAACTACAGGTTAATGACACAAAATGAAAAAAAAAAAAAAAGATCAATTAATGATCGTGTTTCATATTACTTTGTACTTGACAAAAGTGAAAAAAGAACTATGAATCATATTTTATAAAAGCAAACCGGCATCTTTTGTTTATAAAAATCCTCCTTTATAAAGATAAGCACATCAATTCTGCATATGCCTTCATATAAATATGTCCAAAATAAAAATTTGAGTTTTCCAGCAGCGACCTCTGTGGAGACAGGTTCAGACAGTGTGATAACACTCCTCATACTGTAAGTCCCCATAAAACAAGACAGTGATGATCTCTCTTATTTCATGGCGCTATCACACCCCTCTCTCATGGTTTAATTATGATTCTGGACTAAAGTTTAAAATGAAAAATTTCCATTGTTAAATGAACACCATACAGTATGAACATCTCTCAGTGAATACTAACTATTAAGTGTTTGCTGTAGAATTTTACTTTTTTTTAAATGTATCAAAGAAATTAGCAGGGGGCCGTAATTTACAGGTAAATAGTACATTTACAATGGAGTAGACCACACTGCCTGGACTCCAGCACACACACACACACACACACATATACACACGACAGTGATTTAGAACTAAGGTTAAATCATGCTTCTAAATTTGCCATCTAAAATGTTTAGATAACAATATTTTATAAAATTGTCACAATCCATGCAATTAGTATTTTTTTTAATAGACCTCTGATTCTGACTCAATACTGTCAGTACATGTCACATGTTTATTTACTGTATGTGTTCATGCATTTTTGAGGACGAAGCACCATCTAATGGTGGCAGTCAAATGAATAAAACGGGACTTAAAGGGCATATTCTAGACACGCTTTTCTGGGAATAGGAGAAGGAAGGGCTCACAAGACATTCACTAGGCATAGGCTGTTCTAAGTGTCTTCCTCTGTATGTCTATGGTTCAATAAGGTTCTAACAGAGGGCAGAAATCCTGAAGTGCTCTACCTGGCATCACCTGGTGTAACACATTGTAAAGCCTTATACTGTAATTGTTGTTTTAAGTATATGCTATGTATAATGACACCACTTTGTTCACCATGAAATCACCCGAACAACCACCCTGCTCTACATTTTACTGTTTTCTGTTTTCACCACACTTAATTAGGAGCATCACTGAATAGAAACGAGGCTGGTAGAGTACCAAAAACACTGAAATAAGCAGAAATGAGCAAAAACAAACAAACAAACAAAAAAAAACATAGAACTTCTTTTGTGTAAGAGTGCTTTTCCAAAACGTTTTTTTTTTTTATTATTATTTTTGTCGTTAACTTTTGGGGTATTTTTTGATAATGTTCTGGAGGTGTTTCAAGATTTGGACAATGTTTTAATACATATTTGTAGGATCTGGAAATGCTGTTAGAAAACATTCTGAAAGATTTTAACAAAATATTTGTGAAAACATACAGTACTGTATGGTATGGTCTCATTTATATTCAGTAAATGCTGCTAATTACTGTGGGTGTGCTGCGACCGAAAAAACACTAAATAATAAAGTTACGTTAAAATCAAGCACACCATTGTTTTTCTTGTGAAATTCCCAATAGGTGTGATGTGTCACATGACCCTCTTCCTATTGAAAAAACTTGGATCCAACAAAAGTTGGATCCAAGATGGCCGACTTCCAAACAGCCACCATGGTCACCACCCATCTTGAAATTTTGCCCCCTCACATATACTAATGTGCCACAAACAGGATGTTAATATCACCAACCATTCCCATTTTATTAAGGTGTATCCATATAAATGGCCCGCCCTCTATATAATTTGGTGAGATTCTAATTATTTTAAACCCTATTGAAGTCATTTACTTTACTTACTTATTGCAGTTTCTATCCCATGCATACCACAAGCAGCCCTCCCAAGTGATTCATGTATAAAGCTTCTTTTCCCCCCAAAATGATAGTAAACTGTGCTGTTTGCATGTTTATTTAAAAAAATATATGGGTTATAGCCTTGGTTGTTTCTATGGCTCTCTTTCATTGTCCAAATGCCCATATAACATTTGGGTGACTACTAAGGAAACTCAGTATGTTATTGGCCTAGCTGAAAAATATGTACCTACAGTACTATAATATTGTTTTTTAAAGAGTGGTTAAATGGAAGAGCTCTTTGCCACTGAGTCAATGGGTAAAGGTGACACTAAAACTGCAGAGACAAAAGCAAATGCTTTTCATCTTATCACTGACACATTAATACAAACTGGTCTAACTGGACAATGTTTTAGGTTACACTCACCTAAAGGATTATTAGGAACACCATAATAATACAGTGTGTGACCCCCTTTCACCTTCAGAACTGCCTTAATTCTGCGTGGCATTGATTCAGCAAGGTGCTGAAAGCATTCTTTAGAAATGTTGGCCCATATTGATAGGATAGCATCCTGCAGTTGATGGAGATTTGTGGGATGCACATCCAGGGCACGAAGCTCCCGTTCCACCACATCCCAAAGATGCTCTATTGGGTTGAGATCTGGTGACTGTGGGGGCCATTTTAATACAGTGAACTCATTGTCATGTTCAAGAAACCAATTTGAAATGATTCGAGCTTTGTGACATGGTGCATTATCCTGCCGGAAGTAGACATCAGAGTATGGACACATGGTGGTCATAAACGGGTGGACATTGTGAGAAACAATGTTCAGGTAGGCCATGGCATTTAAACGATGCCCTAAAGTGGGCCTAAAGTGGGCCAAGAGAAGATCCCCCACACCATTACACCACCACCACCAGCAGCCTGCACAGTGGTAACAAGGCATGATGGATCCATGTTCTCATTCTGTTTACACCAAATTCTGACTCTACCATTTGAATGTCACAACAGAAATCGAGACTCATCAGACCAAGCAACTTTTTTCCAGTCTTCAACTGTCCAATTTTGGTGAGCTCGTGCAAATTGTAGCCTCTTTTTCCTATTTGTAGTGGAGATGAGTGGTACCCGGTGGGGTCTTCTGCTTTTGTAGCCCATCCGCCTCAAGGTTGTGCGTGTTGTGGCTTCACAAATGCTTTGCTGCAGACCTCGGTTGTAACGAGTGGTTATTTCAGTCAAAGTTGCTCTTCTATCAGCTTGAATCAGTCGGCCCATTCTCCTTTGACCTCTAGCATCAACAAGGCATTTTCGCCCACAGGACTGCCGCGTACTGGATGTTTTTCCCTTTTCACACCATTCTTTGTAAACCCTAGAAATGGTTGTGCGTGAAAATCCCAGTAACTGAGCAGATTGTGAAATACTCAGACCGGCCCGTCTGGCACCAACAACCATGCCACGCTCAAAATTGCTTAAATCACCTTTCTTTCCCATTCTGACATTCAGTTTGGAGTTCAGGAGATTGTCTTGACCAGGACCACACCCCTAAATGCATTGAAGCAACTGCCATGTGATTGGTTGATTTAGATAATTGCATTAATGCGATTGAACAGGTGTTCCTAATAATCCTTTAGGTGAGTGTATATACATGTTATACATTTTTTTTTCTTTCTTTGTTTCTTTAGTTTGTTAGTTAGTCAGTTAGTTATGCAATTAGTTAGATTAGATTAAACTAATGTTCCCACTGGTCAATTTTACAGTCCCAACCTCATTATTGCATCAGTCATCCAGCAGATGGAGGAAATGGCATAGGGAAACAGTGGTAATTGTTCTTTATTAACAGCTCATTCACTGGGACTTATACAGATACAGATAGCCCACATAATATGGCAATCTATTTATATAATAAAACTGTAAAATTATCATGTCTGTACATTGAAGATATTTGTGAAAAATATATTTTTGGAGGACGTACAGTAAGATGAGTAATATAGCACATAACAATGTTTTTTTTTTATTTTGTTTGTCAGTTTGTCTGTTTTCTTTGTGCGTGTATTTAAGAAAAAAAATACTGAACTAATTGGAATGGGCTTAAGGTAACATATAGGCTTTGTTTCTTTGCAGGCGGTCAAAAAAGAGAAGATATGCTAAGTTGAAAGTTAAATAGAAAGTCCCATGTTACTGTATATTATGAAAAACAATTTTTATATTATGAAAAAATATATCACTGGCTTCTGGTACATTTTAAGATCAATTTTCAATTATTGTTGTTTGTTTTTAAAGTGTTACATGGCACATTTTATTTAACAGACTTCTGTTAAATAAGATGGTTCTGCATTCAACACCATTATCGACTCCAACCTGGTTAAGAAACTTGCTGATCTGGGTCTGGACATCTCCATGTGCATCTGGATCTTTGACTTTCTGACCAGCAGGTCACAGGTGGTAAAAATCAGTAGCCACACCTCATCATCAATAACCCTGAGTACAGGTGCGCCACAGGGGTGCATTCTCAGCTCTCTGTTCACATACAGTACGACTGCACTGCTAAACATAGCTCAAACTACATCTACAGTACAATTTTGTGGATTACACAACCATTCTTGGTCTTATCACTGATCAGTAAGAGACAGTCTACAAAGACAAGGGCACTAGCCAGTTTATGCAAGGTCAATGACCTTCTACTGAACGTCAGAAAAAACAAAGGAGATGATAGTGGACTATCGGGGGAACAGGGTTGGACAATCCCTTATCTGCGTCGATGGTGCAGTGGTTGAAAAAGTATACAACTTCAATTCCTCAACATCACAAATGAATTTTCCTGGACAGCACACACTGACACCCTGGCTAAGAAGGCTTGTTAGTGGCTCTATTTCCTGAGGAGGCCGAGGAAGTTCAGCATGAAGACAGGCACACTAATAAACTTCTACAGGTGCACCACAGAGAGACTGCTGATGGGATGTATCACAGTGTGATATGGGAACTGTACCAGCCAAAGCCGGAAAGAACTACAGAAAAAGTGGTGGAAACAGCACAGAGCATCACTGGAAGCATGCTCCCATCCGTCCAAGATATATCACAGACGATGCCTGCAGAAAGCATGTAGCATCATCCAGGATCACAACCACCTTGCATACAGACTTTCCTCTATGTTGCCACCTGGCAGGCGGTACAGGAGCCTGTCCGCCCGCACTTAGAGACTGAAAGATAGTTTCTATTACCAGTCTATCAGGATTCTTAACTTGAATGGATACCCGAGCGATGTAATAAGTACTTAACACACCACATTTCTTTTAGTTATAATAACTGTAGTGACTGGCAGGCCACCTCAGATGGAGACGTGAATCTGTCACCTTCCAGTAAAACGGCGCCCTGCTGCCACTGTTATCTCTCTCGGTAGTGTAACATAGCTGGACATGTGACCTGGTCAAAAGAGGAAACCCTGATGGCTTTCACCAACCCCTCCTAATTGCGAAATCAGCAAGCCGTTGGAAGAGGAAGAGACAGCTCATGACATCAGCATAAAAGTAAAGAAACTGTTACTCTTCTCCAACTCAGATGATGCAGGTCTGCAAAACTTCCTTGCACAAGAGAGAAGCATTTCAGATCTTCACTCAAAATGGTGTAGAGCAGCACAAGTACCTGGAATAAGGATGTGTCATAACCCCCTGGCAGTTGCTGACCCCCTGGAGTGTGCTTCCTGCTTCACCGTTTGTCCCCAGAACAGAGAACATGCAATGCTTTAGGAACCCTACTACTATGTTAATCATTTAAAGTATGCCACTAGGGCAGATATAAAACCACATATGTGTGGATGTAGAATGTATAATGTTCAACATGATTATCAACCTCTACAGCCATTGCTATAGATAAAGTTATGAATAGATATACGAGACATGGGATGTTGGGTATCAAATGAATCTTCTGTATATTCAATGAACATTGATATGCATGAAATGTTAGTTATATGAACCAGACTTCTGTTACCTAAATTACTACAATCCCACTAAAATGGCCTCACATGTGACAAAACAAACCACATGTTTTTGAATGTCACGCCATCTGAAGGAAGCAAGCAGACACCTCTATTTCTCCGCTCTCAACCAACGCCTGAACTTTGACTTCTGACCTGCGGCACCCAGCGTTCAAAGACTCCGCTCTCCTGGACACGCAAAAAAACTGCGGCTTGAATTCTGACGCCGCTTGAAAGCTGCCTTCGTGCAACGAAGAGACCTACAGAAGAAGTCTCAGAGTGTCATGATAACCAGGCAACCAACACACCGCCGAGTGCTTTCCCAAAAGACGTCACCTCAACGCAGCGCACGGACCAATCAGCAACGCCGTGATTCCCTTCACCGAGGGCGAACCAACAAGAACAACCATCACGTAATGCAAGTAAAACAAACAAAGCTTCATACCTTGCTGAAAGTGGTGCGTGATTCATAACTAAACTGTAAGATTAACCTCAAGGCTCTGCTCTGGTGACTTTCTCAGTTCTAGTAACCCTAAACAGATCTCCATTAACTTTCAAACTTTCAACCCTTTAAATTGTTCATGTGTATGTGCGTGTGTGAGAGCGTAAGTGATTATATAGCGTAGTTTCACATTATGTACATCAATTTTTGCTTCTTTATAAGGAACTCTTGTCTTGGTGATGTATTTTAAAATTTAAACATTTGCCCAGATCTTACATCATCTTGCTCATAACTGATAAATATTTTGTGTTATCATCGGTGGCCACGTGATAAGCAGAATTGGTACATTTAATTGTCCTAAACCCTGGATGGGTAATTGATAAAGTGTACTCTATGAAAGCTGTCTTCGTGCAACGAAGATGCCCACAGAAGAAGTCTCAGAGCGTCGCCAGGCAACCAACACGCAATTCAATAACATTAACCCGAATCCTTAAAGATTCGATTCACCTCTGACCCAGAGCTGAAACCCTACATAACATTCTCTTAAGGTCTGTTTTTATTTCTTAACATTCTGTTTTTATCTTATGTTGCTTTGTTGCTTTATTGTCAATCCATATATATATTATGGTCTAATCTGTAGGTTCCACCAAGCATGGGGAGAAAATACAAATGCCATGCAGACAGAGACTGGAATCGAGTCTGGCTGGGAATTGAACCCGGCCGGGCATTGAACCCTGACCCTGGAGATGCAAGGCGACAGTGCTAATCACTACACCACCATGCCATCTCATAAATTTACACACTCGTTTTATTTTTCTTATTGTTTGCCTTCTTTATTTGTTTTGTAAGGCACTTTGATCAACTTGTAGTTGTTAACAAATGCTATATAAATAAATGATTGATTCATTCAATCATTGATTAAAAAAAATATAAAAATGATTCATCATAAAATTTAACAGATGGTGCTGTACATTTTTAAAGGAGCGCTTACTGTATGTGTGGAAATCTGAAACCTACTGAAATATAATCTACTTAAAAGACCCAATCTCACATGTTCATTCCGCACACTTCACAGTAACACAATTTTTTTTTTTGTTCATTCCAAAGTTAAATTTTAGGGCTGCATGATGATCCAAGAAAAGAAAAAAATAAAATCACAATCTCGACTAATATATCCAAGTAATCTCAATTCTGATTGAGGACAGTTCATTTGCATGTATTCATCAGCTTATTAGGTTACAGCTTCTCTCATACATTCTAATGCCCTATTTCTAATTGACTTCTTTTGAAGGTCAATTGTCTCCTCAATGCACATGTCAAATCATTACAGTTTCTTTTGTTGTTGCATTTATCAGAGACTATATATTGTACTTTATCACCACATACCTTGGTTTACTGTATACCATTATTTTTATCAGCATGCGGTAAATGTCTCACTCACACATGCACGTACACACTAAACAAAAATATTTTCTGATGACATGGTTCTTTGCTCATGGTCATGTTTTGCAATTCTTTCAAGATTTTTTTTTTTTCCCACGCTCCTGGACTGCCCCTCCCACAAAAAAAAGAAGTTTATGCACAAATCTGTGGTAATAACTTGCTTTTGTCTTCGACTGTGGATAGGTGCAAACGTTTTTATTATTATTATTATTATTATTATTATTATTATTATTTACTTTATCCTTTCAGCAGCCCACAACTGATCTGGTATCCCAGGTACTCTTGTGCTTCGGCCAGCTGCAGGGGACTGCAGGTGTGGAGCTCTTTGAGAATGAAACAGAGGAGAATGGGCCATTTTATATGCCTGGTCGTCAGCACAATGTCCATAAACCTTTGGACAGTGTTGGGACCCAATGCAGGCCAAAGAAAAGCACTTAATACTGCCAGTGGCTGCACACTGTGCTCAAGGCTGTTTTATCTTTTGCCTCAGTAGTGAACGCAACCTACCAGTAACACTTTCCTTCTTAGGTGCCAGTGCTGCCCTGAGTGCTAGAAAATATCAGATGTTTTAGATCTTGGATATATAACAGTTATAGAAAAGACAGGAGACAGAGTTGGAGGTAGCAGAGATGAAGATGTTGAGGTTCTCTTTGGAAGTGACAAGGATGGATAGGATCAAGAATGGATAGAATGATAGAGTAGAAGGATGCTGAGGTTGGACCTGCCAGGCAGGATGTCTAAAGGAAGATCAAAGAGAAGATTTATGGATGCAGTGCGACAGGACATGAAGTTAGTTGGGGTAAAAGTAGAGGATGCAGAGGATAGAGTTAGGCGATTAACTGTGGTGATCCCTGAAAAGGAATAGCCGAAAGACAAACAAGAATATATATGAGAGATGGTTTTGAAGGTGTTGTGTCCTCTGCTATGTACCATGGCTGCGATCAACAAGGGGTTGGGTTGATTTATGCCATTGCCAAGTTGCATTAATGAAACAAATTAACTTCTGCATGATATTCTAATTTTTCCAAGTCTTGTGTGTATATGTGTATATATATATATATATATATATATATATATATATATATATATATATATATATATATATATATATATATATATATATATATATATATATAATTAGCTTTCACTGTGCACATGCATCAGTAAGCTTTTGGATCCTATGACTCTGTCACAGTCTGTCAATCCATCAGTGACCCCTTTCCTAACTTTGCCTACCAGGGACATCCAACATGTTCAACAGAAGGTATTCAAAAGTGGTCAAATCCTTATGCTTCCCCATTTTTCCTGCAGAACACCTGTAGAAAATAAGAAAGACATAGAACTGCAGAAAGATAGATAGAAAGATAAAAATTCTAAAAGAAAAAAAAAAAAGAAAAGCTGTAGAACAGAAATAAAAAAAAAACAGATTGTAACTGGATAAAATTTTTATATCAGAAAAACAATTGAACATTACAGTTATATTGGTGGGGTTTATCCAAGTAGGACACACTGAGTAAATGACATGGTAAACATTGACACAGCCATTAGCCAATACCTGAACACATGCCAATACTACGTGTCAGAATACTCTCTTTAAAAATTCCTGCAAACAAACAAAAAGCTATTTTCTGAGTTGGGTGTTAAAAAGCTGGACTAACAACCAGATACTTTAATTGAGAAACAAAAAGAAATGGGAAAAAAGCACATTTTATTTCTATAATAAGTGTAAATAATCTTCTAGTATAATACAAATGACCTAGTGTACATCTTTTTTTTTTCAGAATACATCAACAATACACACACACACTATAGTTGTGTTTCAAAAATGAACAATACTTGTACTGAGGTTTTAAACATACAGCACAGGATGTTGGAGGTTTTTTTTTTTTTTTTAATCACTCATTTTCTGTTGATGTTCCATGGTCACATTTTACCTAGTGAAAAGTACCGGCTTACTGCCAGAACCACAAACCATATTTATATACTTTACATCCTGCCCCCTTTCCCTTCAGTGGATCTGCTTTTGCTTTGAGTAACCTTTTAACAATATTAACATTATAAATTACGCAACAAAACTGTTGCCACCTTCTGGCACAATGATACAGAAATGCATTGGTTTCATAAACTATTGCAGTTCCAGACTATCAAGTATGGTTCTTGAATGCAGTAAAAACCCACAAAGCGCCATTACATCATAAATTGGTCTTTGATTCAGAGTGACATTTCTAAATTCAGTCACACTGTGAGGTTAAAACTGGGTGTCAGATCAGTCGCTCCTCTTTGGGCAGAGGTAACGGGAGTCCCGGTTTCTCAGGCTCCTGGCTCTCGGCTTGTTTCTGCTCCTCTGCGCTCGGCTGGTAGGTTCCTTCGGTCCTGCGTTTCCTGCACAGCATGCATGGCATCAGCACTGTGACCAGAACAATGAGTGCGAAAAACCCCAGGACTGCATGGACATTAGTCAGTGTCACTATCACCATGGTCTCCTTACATACATGCACAAAAAAGACAAATGCACAATATGCAAGTGTAAATTAAATTGGTCTTTATCATATAGAAATATAACTTTAAATGAAATTTGGAACAACAGCATTTGCTAAATGAAAGAGAACGAGAATGTTATTTAATACAAAAAGCTAATACTTTTCTAATTGACAGGCTGCATGGATAAGCATTCTGGGAAAGCTGTGATTAATGTGTGTGTGTGTGTGTGTGTGTGTGTGTGTGTGTGTGTGTGTGTGTGTGTGTGTGTGTGTGTGTGGTATGCAGTAGATAAAGCCCTACTCCTACAATCCCTCCCAGGAATTAAAAAGCGATTGGCCTCAGCCCTTTTTAGGGTGGAAACACACCATTAAGGTTCATAATTCTATGTTATTTGGTCCATTAAAAAGGTTCTTTTTGTTGTATATTTTACAAGCTCCTTAGTGGAGAAAAAAAAACTTATATCCTCTTCATGTTGTTTCTGAGAAAACTATGTTTACATATCGGCATGGGAATTAATTTCTAAAAAAAAAAAAACTGATAGCCATTCTTATTCTGTGCTTGTGTGTGTAAAAGACTCACAACAGAATTTGCGCTTTTATGTAGTCATTCCTCAGACACTTTAAGTACAGATGATACAAAACCACTGTTTTCCTCACATTCACACAGAAGCCTGAAAGAGTTCATTGTTAGAGAAATCACTCATCACTGATATGGTTAATGTTTAGTGTTAATGAGTAACAGTGTTTTAGACAAACAAATGCATGCACTCTTGCTGGAACAGCTGCCTGCTAAAAGTGGAAATGTTATGTTTTTCCATTTATATGTTACATAAAAATGATTAATCTAATACAAGAATATATTTTACCACAGATTCTTGCTTTAAAATAATATTAATAATCATCATTATCATCCTTACCAGCAGCAGCAAATAAAAAAGACCATCTGTGATCTTGTATGAATAATTATGGATCTACAAACAAATCAAACTGATGTGTTAATGCTTTGTGAGTTTCCTCTATTTATAAGAAAAAAAAAAATATATATATATATATATAAATAAATATAAATATATATATATATAAATCGCCTTAAAAGTAAAGCTACACAAACCCATGATAAATTTAACCAAAAAAAAACATCTAAATGAAAAGATTATTAAATACACGTACATACAGACACAGGCAAAAATACATACTTCAGAAGAAGAAGAAAAATAGTATGATGTATATTATATTAATATAATATCATAAATCAATATATAATGTATAGAGATAAATGTAATGTGCATGTGAAATATACACACACACAGACACACACACAAAAGAAACATTGAATCACAAAAGAAATAATAATTTTGCTGTGAAGAAAACCTGAAATCTTGACTGGTCCCAACACAGAGCCCTGACCTCATTCCGATCAAGCACATTTGGGATGAACTGAAAGGGATTGAAAGCCAGGCCTTCTCGTCCATCATCATCGACCTCACAAATGCTCTACAGAATGAATGGGCATGATTTCCCATAGAAACACCACAAAATCTTGTGGACAGTGGAAGAAGAGTGGAAGCTGTTATAACTGTTAAAAAGGAGACCAACTTCATATTTATTTTTATATAGGTTGGGTCAAATAACCTATATAAAAATAAATACATAAATAAATATAAATAAATAAAAAGCCCACTGCAACTTACTCCAGACAACTTCTGGAATGTCATCAAGAGGAAGATGGATATTCACAAAACCATGAAAGCTATAATTGCAAACCGGGGATATTATTCCACCAAATACTAATTTCTGAATGTTATTTAGCCAAAGCATGAATACAATTTGTTTATAAAGTTTTAGCATTTTGTTTTATTTGAGTTATTAAATCTATGCAAACACTGCATTATCTTGTGTTACTTTGATGTCGTGATATGGTCATATCCTTTACATATACAAGAGAAATCTTCTCCACAGTTTACAAAAAAAAAAAAAAAAAAAACTGTTTCTCTCACCAATACATGAACCAGTTCGGGGGGTAAAAAATAAATAAATAAAAACCCCAAGAAGCTGCAAAACACATGCTAACATTGTATGGAGGTGGGGATGGGAATTTCTCATTTGGATCAGTGTGGTACTTATATCTTGGGAGAGATTTTTCTCTGAGGTTTTCGCCTTTCGTCCACATGCAAGTTCCGTTTTGGTCGTTTAAATGGAGCTTTTGAAAAACTCTGTCCAAAGTGAAGATTTTCAAAAACTCTGTTTTCAGTAGTGTTGTGTGGACAGGGGAAACAGAGTTTGGCTTGTTGTAACGTCACCTTGTGCCGATAATGTAATTGTGTGTGCTTGTCTCCTTAAATTGACGGCAACTTTGTTTATGAGGATATTTTGTGCAATGGTGGACGTATGTACAGTAAACTAGCGACTGTGTTAACGTTGCGCACTGCGTGTACATACATGTGCAGTTACGCACACATTATATTAATGAACAGAGGTGCCTGAATGTATGACTATGCTAACTGCTGCTACATACTGTACAAAACACCCGATGACACAACCCCCACAGCCAGTGACTGCTGTTTCGGAAAAAATCCATCAGATTTCTACAAAGCGAAACAGGTAATGAGGTTTTATCTTGGTTTCTGATTGGTCTCCTGTTGATGAGGGAGACTCCTAACAGGACTTAGCAGGGCGTTTTGCGTTTCCAGGTGGACAAAGATATTATTGTGCAGTGCTGGGGGACGGACGTTACTTATTAAAGTAATTAATTACATTACAAAATTACTGTCTTCAAAACGTAATCCGTTACTTTCTGATAAAAGTAACTAGTTAGAGTACTTTTCCATTGCAGAAAATTAAAACTCCTTTGCGCTTCCTCGCGTTACCGGGGGCAGGGCTTGTAGGACGACTTTCTCACACGCGCGCACGCGCGCACACACACACACACACACACACACACACACACACACACACACACACACACAAAAATGGATTGGAAATGACTGCAGTCTAGCTCACAGATTACATAAATTGCCTGAATAACGGAATAAATTTTTGAAAAATTAACTAAGTAACTGAGCACTTGAATGGCGGAGCTAAAACGTTAGATTACTTGTTACATCAAAAAAATAATCAGAGTACTCTAACGCATTACTAATAATGGAATTAATTTTTAAAAACAAAGAATTTTTTTTTTTTTTTAAATACTTGGCTATGTGAGGACATGGAGTAAATGTGATACCTTATCAGAAATTATTACTTAAAAAAAAAAAAAAAAATGTAAATCTTAAGGGGCACCTTAAAAAGGCATGTCAAAAGGATGTAATTTGCTTGTTAAAAAAAACAAACAAACAACAACAAAAAAACATCATGTCACTCCAGCAAATCATATTTTGGTAGCTTATAAAAAACAAACATCCATTAGTTGGTTGTGAAAATAGTTTAACCTTTTAATGTCCAGTTTCAATTGATTTCAACAAACAAACAAATTCTGTAAATGTTCATTTAACTTTAGTCACAAGGCCAAGCAATACATCTATTATTATTATTATTATTATTATTATTATTATGTGTTGTTGCAAATCGTAAATGAAAACAAACGGTATCAATTATTTGTTTATTGTTTTCCTCAATAAAATAAATAGTAAACGGTTGAAACCCGTCCAATCTGGCAACGCATGATAGTAGTTTAGAACTATGCGGAATGTCCTGTTTGGCGGCGTGTTTGCGTCACTTTTAAAGCTAATGAAATGCTATTTGTTTCGTTATGAAACACACAATTTTGCTTTCGCAAATTTAAAATCTTAGCTTAATAAAAGAAAATAATAATTTGGCGACTCAATTCTTTCACACACACACACACACACACACACACACACACACACACGTGAGAAAGAGACAAACACTTGTTGACGAATTATAGGAAAATTAACCCGTGTAATTTATTCTCACCTGAACAGTCGACTGTCTTCGTCTCCTCTCCTGAGTTTGTCCTTGTTTTCCTGACGGAAAACAACGACAACAAAATAATAATAAACTTCCTTTTTTCCCCTCACAGGTAAAACATCCGACTCTGCTGTTCAGATCGACGTTCAGCAATCATGTTTCGGAGAGCCGGTGAACTTCCCGCTTACCTGTTCCTCATGCAAATGAGCAGCATCCACCTGTCTGGCGGTCACGTGGGTCAAAGAGCGCGCACCGTGAGAGAGCGAGAGCGCGCGTGCACAACACCTCCTGCTCTCCTCATCCTCCCTTCATTCTTTTACAGTAATTATACAGAACTGCTTATCCACCCGTCTTTTCTCATCATCAGAACTGACTCATTTATCATGACTCCAAGCCCATGCTTTCCAGGAAATATCTGGAATGTCACTAAAAGGAAGCTGGTCACAAACCATCATGCTGAGCTGTTTTATTTTTATTTTTTTTAGTTTTGTTTAGTTTTTTTGCAAAAAAAATAATGGTATAAAGTTACTCAACAGCAATGTGCAAAACTGGTGGAGAGCATGCAAAAAATACTGATTTCAAATTTTATTTAGTCAAAATATTAACACAATTTGCTTACAATTTTTTTTTGCATTTTGTTGGGTTATTTTGATGAGTTGTGATGTTGCCATTTCCTTTAAATATACACTGTAAATAACAATAGTTATATTTAGAATTTAGAAGAAATACATATATACATGATATATATATATACACAGAGTCAGTCAAAATATGTATACACACATTATGAAAAGAAAAATAGTATAATATGATGTACAGTATATTATTTTAATTTAATATTACTAAAAATATTGGTATTATTAATTCCATATTATTATACTGATATCATATACAGTACATGAATATGTAATAAAATAATATTAACAATAAAGTAAGTATTCAAATATTTATGCAAGTTTTTCTTTTCCTTTTTTGACAAATGTTTTTGAAGTCAAAGTGTAGCTTTGTAACAGTGTAACAGTCTAGATTTACTGTCCTGTCCAGGAGAATTAAGACTGTGATAGATAACAATGGTGCTCACACAAAATATTGACAGTTTGGACACAGTTTTGACATGTTTACGTAGAGCATACTCATTTCCGTTGCTATCTATTTAGACGTAGGTTTGCATGTGGAGTTATTGTTAAAGCACAGTAAATCAGTACTGCTATACAAGCTGCACATTGACTACTCTAAAGTAAATCCAATTTTCATTTCTACATTAGTGTCCCTTGAGAACATATAATTCTGTATAATTCATCTGTTCATACAGTACAGACCAAAAGTTTGGACACCCCTTCTCATTCAGCGAGTTTTCTTTATTGTGTTGTTTATTGTGTTCTTTAGCCCAAACGCGTCTCTTCTGCTTGTTGCCTGTCCTTAGCAGTGGTTTCCTAGCAGATCTTCTAGCATGAAGGCCTGATTCACACAGTCTCCTCTTAACAGTTGTTCTAGAGACGTGTCTGCTGCTAGAACTCTGTGTGGCATTGACCTGCTCTCTGATCTGAGCTGCTGTTAACCTGCGATTTCTGAGGCTGGTGACTCGGATGAACTTCTCCTCCGCAGCAGAGGCGACGCTCGGTCTTCCTTTCCTGGGCCGGTCCGCATGTCAGCCGGTTTCTTTGTAGCGCTTGATGGTTTTTGTGACTGCACTTGGGGACACTTTCAAAGTTTTCCCAATTTTCCGGCTGACTGACCTTCATTTCTTAAAGTAATGATGGCCGCTCGTTTTTCTTCACTTAGCTGCTTTTTTCTTGCCATAATACAAATTCAACCTCTTTGAATGAGAAGGTGTGTCCAAACTTTTGGTCTGTACTGTATATTCTAGCATTAGTACATGTCATAAAAAGTTCATAGAAATAGTTAAAAGGTTAAAGCTAAAAATAACCTGAGGAGCTTTAATGTACTGCTTTAATAACTTATCAATACAAAGAAAGAACACTTTGTAAGTTTGAGTATATTATGCCTTGTTTACACTAAGTTGCACTTCTTTATTCATCAGCTAAATACACTTCCTGTTTAAACTAGATCATTAAATCTGGCACATGACATCACTTTTACTCAACATTTTGTTTTAGGGTATAACTATGTGCTGTCAGTTCGGTTATTTTAAATGGCCTCACCACAGACTGCTGTGGATATATTTGCTCTAACAACTTGTGTTTTATCTCATAGTGGCCTGTTTTGTACTAATCCCACATGTGAGACAAAGTTCTTTTAAACTTCCAGCAGGAGCAATTCATTATTAAAGCTTTATTGATGTGTCCAATTAGTTTTTAAGGTTTAGATTAGATTAGATTAGATTAGATTCAACTTTATTGTCACTGCACATAGTTACAAGGCAACGGAATGCAGTTAGCATCTAGCCAGAAATGCAAGTTAGCAATGCAATATAAACATATATACAGATCTATATATAATATATATATATATATATATTATATATATATATATATATATATATATATATATATATATATATATATATATAAAGTATATATTATATATTGTAATATATGAATATACAGTGTAAAGTGAGCATAGATGGATAAATTAATGTACAGAATAATTGTAAATCTGCAGATATGTCTAAATATAAATATGTGGAATAAAGATATACAGAAACTATATATATATAGGTGAATTTACATTATGTGCAATAGTATGAATATGCATATGAATAAATATGAGTAATTTAGCAGCTGGATGGAAATGCAGAGTATACCTATACACACACATCTACATATATGAATATACATATATTAGTATACAGTCCATGTGCAGACTGTACAAATGAATGAACAGGAAGTATTTACAAAGGTAGTAAACAGGAATGTTGGGTTATCAGTGATGGTGATACCGTCCATGTAAGGGGGTCAGTGAAGTTGTGTTCAATAAGGTAACCACTATGGGGTAAAAACTGTTCCTCGGCCTGCTGCTCTTGGCTTTTAGGCATCAGAACGTTTTTCCAGAGGGAAGGAGAGAAAACATTTTATGTGCAGGGTGAGAGGTGTCCTTCACGATGCTTCGAGCTCTACACAGACACCTCCTCTTGTAGACTTCCTCAATGACAGGAAGTGGGGTACCAATGATGCGCTGGGCGGTTTTTACCACCCTTTGGATGGATTTACAGTTCGAGACAGAGCAGTTACCATACCAGACTGTAATACAGCTGGATGCTCTTTACTGCACAATGATAGAAATTGTTCATTATGTCTTTAGAAAGGTGATTCTTCCTTAGTAGTCTCAGAAAGAAGAGGCGCTTGGAAGCTTTCTTGAGGAGACTGGAGGTATTAGTGGACCAAGTTAAATCCTCAGAAATGTGTATCTCCAGGAACTTGAAGTTTGTAACACATTTGACCAATATCCCGTTGATGTAGACAGAGGAGTGTGTGTTACCTCTTCTCCTTATAAAGTCCACAATGAGTTCCTTGGTCTTACTGGTGTCCAGGAGCAAGTGGTTGTCAGCACACCACTCGGCCAAGTGCTTTATCCCTGCCCTGTAGTTAGTCTCATCGTTGTCACTGATAAGGCCAATCACTGTCGTGTCATCTGCAAACTTAATTATGGTATTAGAATCATACACTACATAGGGCTGCAGTCATGTGTGTACAGTGAAAACAGAAAGGGGCTCAGTACACAGCCTTGTGGCACGCCAGTGTTCAGGATGATGGTTGAGGAGAGAATGTTATTGGTTTAGTTTTCAGAGTCAGTTTCAGTTTCATAGTCATCCGTTTCTAGTCAGTTTTGGAATAAGCCATGGTGTGTTGCACAGATGTTTCTGTAGGGGCATTTGTAGTTTCTGTGTCTTCTGCCTACTCTGTGTATTTATGGTAAACTATCGCATTGATTGTCTCTGTTGAAAAGCGTTACATTTGTCCAAAAAATAATGTCTATGGCTGAGACATAAAATGGCACATAACTGATTCCATTCATGGTGCACATTTAATTACTGGCAAATAGCAAAGGATTAGCAGACTTTTATTAAATTTTCACAGACTGACAATTTTTTCTGAGACTGGTTTTAGGTCCTCCAGTGTGTTCAGTGTGAGAGTGTCTTCTTTCCTTTCAATCCTTTTAAAATAAAATGTTACATAGATGAGCGCAGCCTCAGACACGGCCTCAGACAAGGTCTTAAGTTTCTCTTAAACAAGGAAGCAGGTCATCTTTCAAATCAATAAATTTGCATGGTTTTGTGTGTGTGTGTGTTAAACAATTGCTCAATATAATTGCCCTGACTCCCCCAACATCAGTGTTTCATAACAGGTACAGTTGGGAGGAGTGTTTTGTATATAAGCTGAGGTGCTGCTCACAAACACACACTTCCTCAGGCTGACCCAGGACCAGCAGGCAAGATGCATGTGGACCCGATGTGGCTTACAGCTGTGCTTCTCTCCTTCTCCCTGCTCACACTGTGTGACCCACTGTGAGTACACACACACACACACACACACACACACACACACACACACATACACACACAGTCTCACAATACCTGTACAGTGCAGCAACTCATACAGTACACACAGGTATTCACACGTGATCACACAGTTAACATAAAGTCCAAGTATTTAATGGATAATGTTCATGGTATAGTTATGATTATAGCACACTTGGATGGTACACTCTAAAAAATTATTCTGTGGCCTTGTAAATTTCACAGTAATAAGAGTTATGTTACCGTAAATCTCTAAAAATCACATACATGATTGAGTTAAACAAATCAAAATAAATGCCTTAAAAAACAACTATCATTTTTGTCTTAAAATGACGCTATATAATTTAAGTTTATTTCACAAATAGAAATTATTATTTCTTTATTATATAATATTATTATATTAAATATATATTTATATATAGATCCCACAGTTCGAGGGAAACTGAAGTGTGAAGGTGTGCAATGTTTGAGATTTCAAATGTGACTCATTAGATTCTAATACAAAGTCTACTTTCCACATATTAACTGTATAATACTTGTGGCAGAAGTGTTGTTTGTGAGACTGTTTACTAATACAATCAATTCAGCTCATTGTTTATGATCTTGTTACCTGTCATTTGCAAAGTAAACCAAGTTTAGACTTCATGTCTTTTCTAATCTGGCAAATAAATGTTTAATTAAAATGGTTATATGTGTATCGATTCTTTGTTTATAATCTGGTGTCATTAGATGCAGTACATTGACCTGAATTAAAATACTCCTTGAGTAAAGGGTAAATATAGTTTTAAAAAGTGCAACACATTAATTCTGTGATGGAGCAGTTTGAATTAAATTAAGTAAAAATGTCTAGTAAATGTAGCACATTTGTTTGTTGAATAATCTAATTTATTTTTTTTTTCTACCTTGCCTTTTAAGTATACAGTCGTGGCCAAAAGTTTTGAGAATGACACAAATATTAGTTTTCACAAAGTTTGCTGCTAAACTGCTTTTAGATCTTTGTTTCAGTTGTTTCTGTGATGTACTGAAATATAATTACAAGCACTTCATACGTTTCAAAGGCTTTTATCGACAATTACATGACATTTATGCAAAGAGTCAGTATTTGCAGTGTTGGCCCTTCTTTTTCAGGACCTCTGCGATTCGACTGGGCTGCTCTCAATCAACTTCTGGGCCAAATCCTGACTGATAGCAACCCATTCTGTCATAATCACTTCTTGGAGTTTGTCAGAATTAGTGCGGTTTTGTTTATCCACCCGCCTCTTGAGGATTGACCACAAGTTCTCAATGGGATTAAGATCTGGGGAGATTCCAGGCCATGGACCCAAAATTTCAACGTGTTGGTCCCCGAGCCACTTAGTTATCACTTCTGCCTTATGGCACGGTGCTCCATCGAGCTGGAAAATGCATTGTTCTTCACCAAACTGTTGTTGGATTGTTGGAAGAAGTTGCTGTTGGAGGGTATTTTGGTACCATTCTTTATTCATGGCTGTGTTTTTGGGCAAAATTGTGAGTGAGCGCACTCCTTTGGATGAGAAGGAACCCCACACATGAATGGTCTCAGGATGCTTTACTGTTGGCATGACACAGGACTGATGGTAGCGCTCATGTTTTCTTCTCTGAAAAAGCCTTTTTCCAGATGCCCCAAACAATCGGAAAGAGGCTTCATCCAAGAATATGACTTTACCCCAGTCCTCAGCAGTCCATTCGCCATACTTTTTGCAGAAGATCAATCTGTCCCTGATGTTTTTTTTGGAGAGAAGTGGCTTCTGTACTGCCCCTCTTGACACCAGGCCATGTTCCAAAAGTCTTGGCCTCACTGTGCAGGCAGATGCTCTCACACCTGCCTGCTGCCATTCCTGAGCAGCTCTGCACTGGTGGCACTCCGATCCCGCAGCTGAATCCTCTTTAGGAGACGATCCTGGCGCTTGCTAGACTTTCTTGGATGCCCTGAAGCCTTCTTAACAAGAATTGAACCTCTTTCCTTGAAGTTCTTGATGATCCTATAAATTGTTGATTTAGGTGCAATCTTAGTAAACACAATATCCTTGCCTGTGAAGCCATTTTTATGCAATACAATGATGGCTGCATGCGTTTCTTTGCAAATCGCCATGGTTAACAATGAAAGAACAATGATATTTCAAGCATCACCCTCCTTTTAACATGTCAAGTCTGCCATTCTAACCCAATCAGCCTGACATAATAATCTCTAGGCCTTGTGCTTGTCAACATTCTCACCTGAGTAAACAAGATGATTACTGAAATGATCTCAGCAGATCCTTTAATGACAGCAATGAAATGCAGTGGAAAGTTTTTTTTCTGGATTAAGTTAATTTTCATGGCAAAGAAGGACTATGCAATTCATCTGATCACTCTTCATAACATTCTGGACTATATGCAAATTACTATTATACAAACTTAAGCAGCAACTTTTCCAATTTCCAATATTTATGTAACTCTCAAAACCTTTGGCCACTATTGTATTTACTCAATTATTTTAGCAATTCTTACTTGGGGTAACCATTGCATTACCTTCTGATTTTGATTACATGTACTCAATTTTGTACATGATTGTACTTAATATAGTTATTAAAGTCTACTAAATTTTTTTACTGACGTGTACTCAATTCATGAAGTGTATTTTACATGATTTTGCAAGTTTTTATATTTACTCAAAATCAATATTTTCAAGTGTAAAAATGTTTCACAAAAAAAAAAACTGAGTACAGGGCAGTTGTATTATTTAGAGTGTAAAGTGTACTTAAATAAATATAAAAACTATGTAGGTATAAAAATAAATAAATGAATGAATGAATAAAAATTAATTAAAATAAATAAATAAAGTGGAAGAACTGGCAGGCCACCTCAAATGGAGCAGTGAATCTGTCACCTTCCAGTACAATGGCACCCTGTGGCTACTGTTATCTCTTTCGGTGGTGGAACACAGCTGGACACGCGACCTGGTCAAAAGAGGAAACGCAGATGGCTTTGACTAACTCCTCCTAAGTGGGGCAAATCAGCAAGCCTTTGGCCGAAGCTAGTTCCCTGTCCCCTGCCACCAGCGACTTCATCACTATCCCACACCACGCCCCGACCTTCTACCTTCTTCTCCTATACAGGAAGCCTGTCCTTTTTTCACCGCCACTGAAACTAGACCTGTCGGATTCCCACTCCACATCGTGGTTGTAACCTGAGCCGGGGAACCCATGCAATTGGGACACACCTCCTTAACCACTGCAGGGAGAGAACATTGCTTCAGAGGAGGGCTTTGTGCATATTGTGGGTCTGCGGTGCACCACAGAGTCATCTCCCCTATCCGCCCGGGAAACACTCAGGCCCGGTGAGTAATTGGGTCAGCTCTCTCGGCTTTCACCATCTCTTTGCCATTACGACCAACGTTTCTCATCTCACGGTTCAAGTACATCTCCAGTTTGGCCACAAACGGGTCAGCAGTACTGCGTTCATTGATTCCAGTGCTGCGGGTAACCTCACTGACTCTTCTTTTTAAAAAATGGGGGTGGAGCTCGAGGCGTTATCCCTGCCCGTTCGGATTACATCTGTCGATGGTTGTCCCCCTTTCCTCCAGTCTCATCACCACCCAGACCCAACTCATCACCCTCATCACTGACCAGCACCAATAGCAGATCTGGTTTCACTTAATCTCCATCTCATCTCCTCCCATAATCTTCGGACACCCTTGGCTGCTTCAGCACGACCCCCTTATCTCTTGGACCCAGAACCCTGCAATAGGGCCCGACCTGCACCAAACTCTGCCTGTGGGCTCTGGCTAGGACGTGCTCTAGGGAGTCAGAGGCCTCCGAAATCAACACCAACAACATCCCTGCCACTTACCAAGACCTGGCAGAAGTTGTTTGCAAAATATGCGCCACACAACTTCCTCCTCACTGCCCCTACGACTTGGTGATCGACCTCCAGCTGGGCACTGTTCCCCCTATTGTTGCTGGCCAAAAAGGGGGCCTTGGAGGAATAGTGTCACTGGCTCCAGGGCGTCAGGGAGCCGTTCATTGTTTGGACCGATCATCAAAATCTGATCACCATCCGCAACCTAAAACAGCTCAACCTGAGGCAGACACGATGGGCACTATTCTTCAAACTCTATAATTTCCACCTCTCGTACCATCCGGAGTCCAAAAACAGCAAGGCAGACTTAATTTCCCGACAGCATGAGGAGGACGCCCCCTGGACAAACCCCACACCTAACCCCTCACCAACCAAGATCATTGCACCTCTCCATTGGGATTTGGAGACAAGGGTTCACCATGCGCAAGCTATGGAACTGAACCAGTAGGGGTGCCACCTGGACGACTCTACATACCCAACGCCGTATGAACAGAGGTCATCCAGAGAGGGGTCATTCCTCCCACTGTCACTGGGAAGATCTCGAGATATGGCTAAGAGCAGCAACCGAGAGCCTCCTTCCCAAGGCCGCTGAGACACTGAAAAACTAGACACAGGACCAGCTGGACGACAATTTAACAATCCTCATGAAACAAGACCAAAGTCAGAACTGCAGTCCCAACAAACTAGTCAAGATCATGGGCTCCCTAAGCCACACGGCCATCGCCACTCTAAAGCTAAGCGACAGATACGCTGCCCACTCCCAGCAGGAGCTGGAAATCGGCACCATGTCACACTGACCAGCTGGAGCAAAGGAAAAGGCACAATGAGGATGAACAAGACATCAAAGGGACAATCACCAAGCTGCGAGAAACCCTAATGGCTATAGCACGGGAGAAAGAACAAAGCAAAGCAGACTACGCTGAGCTCTCCAAAAGACTGCAGTACGCCGAAGAGCTGCTG
Organism: Clarias magur; assembly: GCA_013621035.1. Classification (NCBI taxonomy): domain Eukaryota; kingdom Metazoa; phylum Chordata; class Actinopteri; order Siluriformes; family Clariidae; genus Clarias; species Clarias magur. Next base: position 1,174,800 of record QNUK01000202.1, read on the forward strand.
GAAAAGGCCAAAGCCGACTTTAAAGCTAGAAATAGCAGAATTAAAGCACTTGAGACCCACCTGTATGAGGCGAGAAACGAGATCAGCCGCCTCAGGCACCTACTGGATTATGGTAAAGAGGAGTCTGACAGTGTGAAGGAAGAACTCAAACACGTCTATGAGCTGCATCATGACCCGTCAGAAACTCAACAGGCACCCGTCTCAACCCTGCCAAGCAGGACAGAGTCACCCGTTCCTTGGGCAACACGCCACTGAAGAGGCATGATGCCGAGACCTTCTCCAGTTTCCTCTGGAGAACCCTACCACAGGGCAAAACGCCAGGGAATTGCTCCCCCCAGCCACCGAGAATCTCCTGGCCTGAAGCTCAAAAACCAAGATCATTGGCAAATTCACTCCACACATACCGGGCAGCCAGGATTTCCAGGCCTACCTGCAAGATATCGACTTCCATCTGGAATTGAAATCTAACATTTACTGGTCAAGATAGACCCTATTTTTTCTGAATTACTGCCAGCCATGAAGTGTGTTGTTTTCTAGATCGGCAGCCTGCTCACGCTAAGACTGATTACCAGTTACTCTGCTAAGCGCTAATCAAAAAACTTGCTGACCCTGAGTCGGAACAAGGACTACTGGCCGCCCTGCAGACCAAACCAGGTCACCATGAGAGTCCACACGCCTACTACAGTGGTTGCTTTACATCTCAGGGAGCCCTCATGTTTGTGTTTCCTTCTGGCTCTCCCTTTTAGTTATGCTGTTATAATTAGTCCTGAGTTGCCAGTGATCCAGACCCCTCTGCCCTTTGGAGCCGTCTAACCCGTCCTGGAATCCTGGTTCTGGTTGAAGTTCTTGTCGCATGGATGCCCTGTGTGGTCTGCCTGGATTCGTATGGTGCCTGGGGATGGTTTCCATTAAGACTGTCCTGTCATCGATTGATGCTCTGGGGACCTGTGACTTCAGTTGTTCGATAGCTCAGGACTGGAATCTCCTACAGTCTACCTGAGCTGAAGAATTGGAACATGAAACTTCACCTGGTATTGATGGCCACCTCTCATCGGTCTACTGGAATATCCCCGTTCAAAATTATGATGGGGCAACAAATGACATTACCATGGCACCTGCTGTATCAACATGGCGACATGAACCTTGTCACAGTATACACTACCCACCAGTACCTGGAGAAGTTGCACCTGCACTTAAGAGTCACATTCGCCTTCACGTAGAAACAACTTTAGAAAAGCGCGGAAGGCCGTAAGACCTACTACGACCAAAAGGCTTCCTGCCAGGAGCTTGATGTCGGAGACAAAGGATGATACTACCATTTCACCCAACCAAGGCAGAACATCCACCATCGCCTGTCAAAGAAATTCCTACCTCACTGGACAGGCCCCCACGAGAGTGTGGACAAGCTCTCACCTGTCGCCTACTGAATAAGAATCAACAAGGGCACAGCGAGGGATTCTCTCTTAAGAGAACTATCTTAACTGAGTTTTGAGTCCGGCTATCAATCTAGGTAATGCCCAAGGCAATGCATCCCTAGGCTTAAGTGTCCCCTATCCGACTTTGCCAAAATTAATTAAATGCACCATAACTCAGTTGCGATGGAGTTGCTCTTTGTATCTTGCTCGTGCCTGTTCTCTCTTTTTCTGCCTTTTTGTTCCAGTGCCCACTGACGTTTGCAACGGGAACCTCACTGAGCAAAAGGGGGATATGTAGGGACCAGCAGGCCACCTCAAATGGTGCTGTGAATCTGTCACCTTCCAGTAAAACTTTATTTGTATAGGTGCCCGGCGGCTACTGTTATCTCTCTCAGTGGTGTAGCACAGCTGGACATGCGACCTGGTTAAAAGACGAAACCCAGATGGCTTTGACTAACTCCTCCTAAGTGGCGCAAATCAGCAAGCCGTTGGAAGAGGAAGAGACAGATCATGACATTCTCAAATAAGGAAATTAACGGTTACTTTTCTCGAACACAGATGATGCTGATCTTTAAAACAACTTCCTTGCACAAGAGAGAAGCATTTCACATCTTCACATGAAATGGTGTAGATCAGCACAAATCCCTTAAATAGGGAAGTTTCACAACCCTCTGGCAGTTGCTGACCCCCCCGTAGTGCGTTTGCTGCTTCACTCAGAACAGAGAACATACATGTGAACATGCACACGAACATGTTCACATGTTTGTGTGCGTGTGTGTGTGTGTGTGTGTGTGAATGATTAAATAGCCTATAGATTAGCGTAGATTAGTTCAATAAATTATTGCTTCTTCATTTAGAACTGTTGTCTTTTTCATGTTTTTTAAAGTTTAAACATTTGTCCACATCGTACATTACCTTGCTCATAATTGGCAAATACCCGGTTTTTAATTATGATAGAAAGTGTATGCTATAAAATTTTATTTCACTTTAAACTAATTAACCCAAATAATTAAAAAATTTATTCACCTCTGACCCAGAGTTGTAACCCTACAACAGGGTGGTTCACTTGAAAGAGGCCTTTTGCTGTGTTGTTTCTTGTGTTTCTTGTCTTGTTTTGAAAATATCTGTGCAAAAAACGCCCAAGGAATCTGCATAGTTCATGGGTAGTATTGTTTTTAAACATAAATGAATAAAGTGCCGCACCCACCCCACACACACACCATTTGCACAAGCACATGCACTGCCCTCCTCTTTTTTCCTCTTTTTAGTAACACTGCCTCAGTTTGAAAAGAGTTAATCACATCCTGCCAGGCTCACATCCACTAATTATTATTTTGTTATCCGTGTAGTTGGAAAACATCACTGTCCCTCTCTCTCATATGACAAAAATTAAGAAATATTAATGTAATGGAGGAGGGTCGCTTTGGTATGTGTGCTACTACCATGGAACATTGATCAAAATGTAACAGGCAAGAAAATCTTATCTTAGTGCTTATTTGTAAATAGTATGTATGTTAATAGGAGGAGATGACAATAGATGAGTTAAATGGGCTATTATATTGTGCCCACATTAGAAAAATGCATAGTTTTATTAAAATCATGTATAATTCCCATGCCCAACCTACAGTAGGGAAAGACAGCTTTAAGAGGATCACATACAGAACTAGCAAAATGACGACAAACACATCTGCTCGTCTTTAATTCTTTGACCAGTAGGGGGTTTGTGTGCAAATGAAGCCTCAGGAACTGAACCATTTTGTGAATTTAGTGAATGCTTTAATGTTGCATCAGTCAGAGTCAGATCGAGTAGGTTTTTAATAATTTAAAAAATGTTTCATCTTACACATGCACATAATGAGATGTGAAGGAAATTTACAGTATTATTATTACAAAGATGAAGAGAAAAAGAAAGAAAACACTTTCCCTTTTTTTCTCCTAATAGCAATGTATTGGTGGCCCCCAACCTGCTCCGTGTTGGGACCCCTGAGAAAGTGTTTGTGGAGGCTCAGGATTATAGTGGAAATGAATTCAATGTAAAAATCAGTGTGAGGAACTATCCACAGAAAACCACAGAACTGGCTTCAGTTTCTGTCATCCTCAATTCTGCTAACAACTTTCAGGCTGTTTCAGCAATAAAGGTGGGTTCTCTGAAATTGCAAGGCAAAATAAAGCGTTTTATGCATATGTGAATAGAGTATAACACCATGTAAATCGAGAACTGAGCTGATCACAATTTTTTTTTTTTTTTTTTTTTTTGCAGCAGTAATTGTAACAATGAAATTTGTGATTTGCATCATTGTTTAAAAAAATCATAATAATCAAACCACCAGGCTATGACCTTAAATCTGCTTCTCTTTAATAACTATTAGTTTAAATCATTTTCATGAAAAAAAAAATGGATAATAAGAATAATATCCAGGAATGGGATTTGAGACCTCTGAATAGCATTCAATTGTATCATTTTGTTGTGGTTTAGATTCCTGACAATAAGGACTTCTTTAGTGATGATTCACTGGAGAAGCAGTATGTGTACCTGGAGGCACAATTTCTTTCCAACAAACTAGAAAAAGTGGCCCTGGTCTCCTTCCAGTCTGGTTACATATTCGTTCAGACAGACAAGAGCATCTACACACCTGGAACTGAAGGTAAAAGAGTCTGGACCCATTGATGAAACAGTAAACAGAATATCATGTTGCCAAAATCTGAAGCTTTCACGCAGGATGGAGTTCAAGAGCATTTAAAATCAAACTGCACTGACATTAAATGCAAATTCTATCATTACCAGATAGATAGATAGATAGATAGATAGGTAGATAGATAGATAGATAGATAGATAGATAGATAGATAGATAGATAGATAGATAGATAGATAGATAGATAGATAGATAGGTGTACAGTATAGAAAATATAGAAAACTTTTGGCTGTAAAATGTACTTCTCAGACTCTCTGTGTTGTCCTTCAGGGAGCTGAAGCACTTTTCTGTTTTTTATCCAACACCATGTGCTGTAGAATAAATGCAGGTCAAGGAGGTTTGGTGCAGATGATGCGTTCAGCTGATCGCACCATCCTCTGAAGAGCTCTTCTGTCCTGCATGGTGTTGTTCTCAAACGAGGCTGTAATGTTTCCCACCATGATGCTCTCTGTGATGCAGGAGTAAAAAGTTTCTGAGCAAATAAGGATAGGTTAAATACTCCTGCAGAAAAAGATGCTAACTGGTCTGCGGAGGCTCTGAGGACTAGACCTGCGATGCCATATGGTCTACAGTCTCCTGAAGGCTCTCCTCACATCATGCTCGGAGATGATGAATGCATTTCTGATGTTGGCATTCTCTTCTTGCCTGCAGCCCTTAGCATTAGCTTTAGTGTTAGCATTAGCATTGATAGCTGCAGAATTGAAGCAAACCAAGAAGGTGTTTAGCTTGTTTGCCAGAGACACGTCTGCTTTTGTCGTACAGAATGTTGGTGCATTTGAATTTTGCATTAGAATTTTTAATTAGATAGATAGATAGATAGATAGATAGATAGATAGATAGATAGATAGATAGATAGATAGATAGATAGATAGATAGATAGATAGATAGATAGATAGATAAGAGAATAATTTCATGCCTAAGTTCTCAATAAAATATAAGTTTATTGTTTTTGTCCCAGTTCGTTACAGAATCTTTTCATTGACTCCTGATCTGCAGCCTGTTGAACAGACTGGAGGAATCATTGTGGAAATCATTGTGAGTAACTCAAATGACTCAAATGAGATTCGTGCCACCAGACAGTCTGACTTTATCATTTGTGTCTGAGTTAAAATTAAGTATCTGCTGCTTTTATGACCCATACAGTACATGTGTTTTTACTGAAAGTTACGAGAAAGATAAAATACAGGGTTATGTTACTTTTGAAGATTTGTTTCTGATTTTGTTTTCATGTTTTTCTGAATCACATTTTTTTCTCTGTCAAGAATCCACAAGGAATAACAATTAGCAGGGAAACAATCTTTCCTAAGCAAGGAACCATATCCAATTCATACAAAATCCCTGAAGTTGCCAAGTGAGTTCACTGCATGAATGATTTCCATACAAAATATCTGTACAGTAAATGTATACTTGGAGAGACTATTGATTATAAATAAAACTCTCTCTCTCTCTCTCTCTTTCTCTCAAGATCTGGAATATGGATTGTAGCAGCACGGTATAAAAACACCCCACAGAAGAACTTCACTGCTGAATTTGAAGTTAAAGAATATGGTACAGTTTAGAATTAGACTACAATATACTATATACTGTATGTTATTTCTACATCTGTGTTTTTCAATTTTTTTTTTTTTTTATTACTTGCAGTGCTTCCTAGCTTTGAGGTAGCATTAAAACCATCCAAGGCCTTCTTCTACGTGGACGATCTTGACCTTCAAGTGGACATAACTGCCAAGTAAGTAGAACATGCTACTGTATAAATTATAATTATGCTTAAATTATTTTATATTGAGGCCTTAAAATATGTGAGTAAAAATAAACTCAGAGACTAAGAGACTAAGTGGTGTGATGGAGCAAGGGTATGTTAAGGTCATAATTAACAGAAGTCAATTATTTTGCTAAGGTTTTTACTGTCAGAAACCATTTTCTGTAACAAAACACTGACAGTGAAGTCTTTTTCAATTTAGTCTAAATGAACATTTAGACCTTAATGTCACTTGTCTACAACCTAAGTTCATGAGAATGAGCTGTAACCATAGTAACAATAAAATATTAAAAATAAGCACAGCAATATAACCATGGGAGATGCCGTTGCACTGCTGTCAGAGCTGGTGTTAGAGAAAATTAATCAATGTCTTTTGACTGGGTCTCCTATGTGTATGATGTAACTTTTGTGAATTATATGAAGATACCTGTTTGGAAAAAATGTGGATGGTGTTGCTTTTGTGGTGTTTGGCGTTAAGAAGGACGACACGAAGACCTCTCTGCCTGCCTCATTGAAAAGAGAACCAGTAAGTTCATATGAAAATCCATAGTGTAAAAGAGTTGCTTCTAGTGCTATATCTAAAGAAAATTCTTAAAATTGTGTTTTTTTTTCCCAAAAATACTCCTAGTAAAGATAAAAGTTATCCATAAAGCATCTTAACTCGTAAACAAGCTGCTAAGGTGAGAACCAGTTAGTTAGTTAGTAGTAATCACCTTTTAGAGGCTTTAAAGTTTCTTAAGCAAAGGAGAAAATGGAGAAAAATGAAGATGCAATACGTGCTTTCATGTTTGCTACGTACAAACCAACTATACCACTAAAATAGACACAGCAGCAATCACAGTAAAGAGTGGAGTCGATTGCAGTAGCGTGTGATTGCATGCATGATTATTTGTGCATGTGCGTGTGTGTGTGTGTGTGTGTGTGTGTGTGTGTGTGTGTGTGTGTGTGTGCGCGTGTGTGTGTGCGTGTGTGTGTGCGCGTGTGCCTTTGCAACCAATCACAGTCTTTAGAAGAATGTGTGATACCTACTGTAGCAAATGTAGTTAGTCCCACCTCCTGCCAGAGATAAGGATCTTTGTCCTTTCCATGCTAAGAGTTGTTCTGGGATTGGTCCTAAGCTATGACTCTATAACGCCTGTTTTGAACACTTTTTGAGTAATGTACTCATATTCAGTTACAGGTATGAAGTTCAATTTTCATATTCATCACGTACTTATGTATAGTAATTTATGCTGCCTATAGATCTCAAAGGGAGAAGGACGTGCAAGGTTGACTAGAGCGATGATCCAGCACTCCTACCCCAATATTCATGACCTGATCGGAAGCTCTTTGTACATTTCCATCAGTGTTTTAACTGAAACAGGTAACATGTGGGTCCGGGGGTGGAGTTGAGAAATGGGGGCAGGATATATGTTTTAATCTACATTGTCTCAAGCTGCCATGTGTCCTTAACTCTGTTTCAGGTAGTGAAATGGTTGAAGCAGAGAAAGGGGCCATTCAAATTGTGAAATCACCCTACACCATTGAGTTCAAGAGAACCCCAAAATTCTTCCACCCTGGAATGTCTTTTGATGTCACGGTATAGGAAACATTCATTTCCCACAGCATGTATAATATATTTAACTTTTATCCAAGGCTATTTAAACATATACCGTGATGTGAAAAAGTATGCTGATTTGTTTATTCATTCATTCATTTATTTATTTATTTATTTTTGCATAATTGTCACACTTGATTGTACAATCCTTTTACCCTTAATAATTAAAATCATTGTTTAAATACTGCAGTTTTTGGTTTTATTCAAAAATTCAGTTATTCATGTGTAATATTAAAAAAAATATATTCAAACTTTTTATTTAATAATCTGAATCAATTAAATGAAAAAGCAATGTGTATACACCCTGTACAGTTTGTCTGATCTGAATTTGAAAAGGTTTATGTGACGAACCCGGACCAGTCTCCTGCTGAAAATGTGGATGTAGAGGTCATGCCTGGTAATGTGAGGGGTCGAACTAAGAGTAACGGAATGGCCAAGGTCATAGTGAACACACAAGCAGGAGCCAACACATTACAAATCACTGTAAGTCATATAGTCATATATAATAACCTAATTATTTATTCTAAAAGAGCCTATTGCATGACTGTTATTAACATAAATTAAATTCTGTGAATACGATAAATTCAACAGTAGTAGGGATAGTAAGGAAACATAACAGTTGTGTTCAAGCAAGCTGGTTTTGAAGGAAAATTAAACTTTCTTGTAGGTAAATTATTTTCACTTTCCTCACTACTTGACTAAACTGATTAATACATGCTTTCTTTACAGTAGTGTTATTTGGCAGGTGATTTGGAAACTGGAAACTGATTGGATCTTTCACCAAGCGGTGAAAATTATTGAACCTATGTAATTGAAATGGTTTGGTTTTGTAAACAGGCAAAAACCACAGCTCCAGGCATATTAGATGAAAGACAAGCTGTGAACCAGATGACAGCCCAGGCCTACACCACCAAAGCAGGCTCCAGCAATTATTTACATTTAAGTGTAGATACTGCAGAACTGGCAATCGGCGATCAAATGAACATCAATCTAAACTTCAAAAGTAGTGCCCAAAATCAAGATTTCACTTATCTGGTTGGTATCTAATATACACATTGGTTTAAATAGTGTGATGATATCATGATGTAGTCCTACTGGCTTGTGTATTATAGTAATAATAATAATAATGCCAAGCCTATACAGTCAATGACCCTAAAACATGATATTGAACTTAAGTAATTAAATATATGCCTTGGGCATTAACCCACTCTGTGGGCTTCTCTTTGTATCAGATCTTTAGTAAAGGACAGATTGTGAAAGCAGAGAGGTTTAAGAGACAAGGGCAGTCACTGGTGACCTTGTCTCTACCCGTCACCAAGGAACTGGTTCCCTCATTTCGGGTGGTGGCTTATTACCACATAGGACCCTCTGAGGTTGTATCAGACTCCATCTGGGTCGATGTGAAGGACACATGCATGGGAACGGTAGGTAATCTGTTAACCCTAACCCTAAGTAAGTAGAACATTATATACTGGGGCATAAAAGTATTTATTCAGCCACCAATTGTGCAAGTTCTACTGGATCACTTAAAAAGATAAGAGAGGCCTGTAATTTTCATTACAGGTATACCTCAACTATGGGAGATGAAATAAGAAAAAAAAATCCAGAAAATCACGTTGTAGGATTTTTAAATAATTAATTTGCAAATTATGGTGGAAAATAAGTTCATATATTTGGTCAATAACAAAAGTTCATCTCAATACTTTGTTATATACCGTTTGTTGGCAATGACAGAGGTAAAACATTTTCTGTAAGTCTTCACAAGGTTTCCACACACTGTTGCTGGTATTTGGACCCATTTCTCCATGCAGATCTCCTCTAGAGCAGGGAACACGGACTTTCAACTCCCTCCAGAGATTTTCTATGGGCTTGAGATCTGGAGACTGGCTTGGCCACTCCAGGACCTAGAAATGCTTCTTATGAAGCCACTTCTTTGTTGCCCGGGCGGTGTGTGTTTGGGATCATTGTCATGCTGAAAGACCCAGCCATGTTTCATCTTCAATGCCCTTGTTGTCACTGGCCAGAGCAAAGACTTTCCCCACATATGCTGTCAGATGGAGATGTTTGACTGCATGTCAGAAATGTTAAGTAAGAGAGTTGTCCATAAAGTTAAGAGAAAATACCATTGCCTTGTACAAACAAGAAAAGGATATAAAAAATAGCAAAGGTACTAAATGTTCCTAGATATACAGTAGGAAACCTATTTGACATGTTAAAAGTTAAACAAATAGTGGCTATACTATCTGGATATGGCAGAAATATGAAGCCATCACCTGCTGCTACCAGATTTCTAAGGAGGCAAGTGGTAAAAAAAAAATCCTTGGTTGGCTGCATAGAACCTACAAAAAGAGTTGGTGGCCATAGGCACTGAAGTTTCGTAATGCACTTTAAGATGCATATTGAACACTGGAGGTCACCCCATGTCGTCCCCTGCTACTGACCCTAAAATATAAATAAAATCAGCTCCAACATGCTAACAACGATGGAATGAAAAAGACACAGACGTTCAGGAATTTTGTTCTATGAACTCAAAAACGAAATTTCAATAGGTGTTAAATAATTTTGAGTGCGACTGTAAAATTCAGGACGGTGTACTAACTTGTGAACATGAAGGTAGGTTGTTTTAATATTAATGTATTTAATGTTATGGCTGATCGGTGTAGGAATACGTTTGGTTGTTGTTGTTGTTGTTTTTTATATACAGTATCAGACCAACACTCCTTTTGAGTTTGTTTTCCTTCATTTTTTTATTTTATGCAATCCTGAAACCATCAGAGCTCCTAAATAATACATACAGTATAGAATCAGGTGTAGTGATTCTATAACTTTTGCCTGGCATGGTATTATACTGTATCGTTAGCTCCACTTTTTAGCCAAATCAGTTTCAAAACAATCAAAGCTCCATTCAAAGTCACTCTTGATATATTCTTTTCTTTGCTTTTTTCTTCTATTTTCTTATGTGATTTAGCTGAAACTGGATGTTAGGGAAAGTTTAAATGTCAAAAAGCTCTTTGAGCCTGGTGATGAGTTTCATCTCATAGTAACTGGAGATCCAAAAGCCAAGGTTGGACTGGTAGCTGTGGATAAGGCTGTCTTCGTTCTCAATAAGAACAGACTTACACAGACCAAGGTAAGTAACATCTGCCAGTTTTAATCACTGCAATATTTATCTTGTGATTTTTTATGTTTGATTTATTCAGAAATGAGGGACAAATGTGTAAAACTGTGTTGCAAGAGAAAATATACTGTACATATTTATATTTACAGATCTGGGACGTTATTGAGAAGCACGACACTGGCTGTACAGCTGGCAGTGGTAAAGACAGTATGGGGGTTTTCTATGATGCAGGTCTACTGTTTCAGTCTGATAAAGCAGGAGGCACCACTGAGAGAACAGGTAACACTTTTTTTTTTTTTAAGCAAGAGAATTAAACACGTTGCAGTGGTGTAACAAGTAAATAATCAGTAGTCAGTGATGTGATAAAGCATTTACTTGCATAATTGGGAAGAAAAGAAAATAAGAATTCCCATTTTTAATAGCTCCTGAGTGTCCTGCTCCACCGAAGCGAAAACGAAGAGCTGAGACTCTATCCCAGATCACTCAAAAGCTGTGTAAGAAAATCTATTTTTTCATGTAAATATTTTAAAAATGATTGCTCAATCATAGTGCTGATCTTTATTTATCTCTCTCTCTCTCTTTATATATATACAGTATATGTAATTTTCTTTAAATTTTTTTTAGTTGGTAAATATTCCGGTGAACAGAAGCAATGCTGTGCGGATGGACTGAAAGAAACCAGGTTGGGCTACACATGTGAACGGAGAGCTTCATATATTTTGGATGGTGAAGAGTGTGTCAAGGCCTTCCTCGACTGTTGTAAGGAAATCCAAAAACGCAAGGAGGACCAGAAAGAATTGCTACACCTGGCTCGCAGTAAGAGCAGACTTTGTTATTTACATTCGTCTGTATTGTATTGTACTAAAATTCAGATGATCAAATCCTAAATCACAAACTTTCTTGTCCAGTCCCATGTTTTGATTGATGAATAACCTAGTTGATTAAGCTAAACTGTGGTCACTATCATAGATAACTATTCCAGTGCTTGTCCACTTGCTTACAGTCCTATGCCTGTAGAAAAACCACTTATCTGTTCAAATGCAAGGAAAATAAATAGCAAATTATTAAACCAAATGTCATGATACACAGTTAATATGATTTTTTTTTGTTTGTTTTCTTTCCTTCTTTAGTTTTTTTTGTTCTTAAATTTTTTCTTTCCCCCTTTTCCTTTTGATCTGTGGGGTCCGAGCATATTGTTATATAAATAATACCCCAGTGTAGTGCATGAACCCATAATAGGAACCCTGTTGAGGGAGCCCATAACGACCGATTGCCAAAATGCTACAAAAGTAGCAAAAGTTAGCTCTGTCACCTTGCACCTCCAGGTTTGAGGGTTCAATTCCCTCAGGTCTGTGTGCATGGAGTTTGCATGTTCTTCCTGTTCCTGATGGGTTTTCTCCAGGTACTCCAGTTTCTGCCCACACTCCAGACATTCAGATTAGACTAAATAATGTTCTCACATTTCCCATAGTGTGTGAATGAGCTTGTGAATGTGTCTGTGCCCTGCAAAGGATTAGCACCCTGTCCCGGGTATACCCCGCCTCATGCCCTAAGTCTCGCTCCTGGTTTCCCACGACCTCATATACAGTACAGGATAAAGCTGTATAGATGATGAGGGCATGGGAGTGAAAATATATATATATATATATATATATATATATATATATATATATATATATATATATACATACATACACAGACTAATAATAATAATAATGATAATAACTTTTATTATTTATGGTGATTAAACCATTTTTTTTCACTCTTCTATTTTGATGTAGAGGTTTGGAAGTTTAAGTGGAACTGTTTCTAGCAACAGTCCCATTCTCCTTAATTTACATATATCGATTTTGTCCAGGTGATCATGATGATGATGACTTCATAAGCTCTGATGAAATTGTCTCCAGAACACAGTTCCCTGAGAGCTGGCTGTGGGAGGACACAGAGCTGCCAGCCTGCCCAGGAAACGTACCATGGTAAGTGCAATAATCCTGCTGCAAGTTTTATTCAGTGTAGTAGCATCGTGGAGATGAATGGTAATACTAACCTGATCTTTATGTTGCTTTTAATTGTAGTGAATCAACAAGCCGCACCTTGGCCAAAAACTATCTGAAAGACTCGATTACTACCTGGCAGATCCTTGCCATCAGTTTGTCCAAGACCCATGGTGAGTGCCATGTGTTTTTTTTTTTTTTTTTCACTATCTAAAATATCTGGATGTAAACATGGTTGATGCATCTAGAAATCTGAGATGGACATATTCAAGGCCTGGCTTACAATGGCGGATATTAAAAGAATTATCTTTCCCTGTAGGCATCTGTGTGGCTGATCCCTATGAAATAACAGTGGCCAAAGACTTCTTTGTGGATCTCAAGTTACCTTACTCAGCAGTACGCAATGAACAACTAGAAATCAAAGCTATTCTGCATAACTTCTCCAATAGACCACAGAGGGTACTGTTTACTTATTATCCTCAGTTCTACATATAGATCTTTGTTTTCAAAGTAGACTGTAGTTTAGTTTGCAACAATAAGTAGTTTACAGTATGTTGTCTGAGAGCTTAGGACTTTGGAATTCTGAGCTAAAGTGAGTTGTGCATGCTCTCCACATTACCTCCCACCCACGACCAACATGCCCAGTCAGTGGTTTGGATATGATACGTTCTCAGTAACTGTATAGCTATATGCATAAAGTTCTGTAATGAACTGAGATCAAACCCAAAGTCCAATTTTGCTTCATGCCCATTTTGTCCTGACACTGACGACATCTGTCTAACTTCCTGTCCCCACCAGGTGCGTGTGGAATTCTTTGAGACAGAGCATGTTTGCAGCGCAGCCAGCAAAAAGAAGAAATACCGTACCATAGTTAACATTGACACCAAGTCCACCAGAGCCGTCCCATATGTGATTATCCCCATGGAACTAGGGAACCACCAGATAGAGGTGCAGGCTGCGAGTGCAACACTTCATGATGGCGTGAGGAAAACGCTGAAGGTTGTGGTGAGTATCAGCAGATTATATATCAGTCAGCTTTCCAAACAGAATTAGTAAAAACCTTTAATAAGAAGTGCTCCATTTTAAAGGATTGATTCTAAGCAATACTTCATTGTCCATCAACAAAAGGTCTGATACATTCTTTTTTCTGGTTGCTCAGCCTGAAGGTGTGCTAACTGAACTCCCAGAACAAAATCTGGCACTAAATCCCTCTCGATCACCTGGTGAGTTCTAGTATGTTCTACATACAGTAGGACAATCATTTCATTTTGTTTTTCCTAATTTATTTGTCAGAATTTCTGCATGTGCATTTTTTTTTTCACTTTGAATTTTCTTTTGATCTTTTTTTTATTCCTTTTTTTAATGCAAGGTGGAGTTCAAGTTTTGCATTTGAGGACTGACGTACCAAATGGCCAGGTTCCAAACACTCCTGCACAAACTTACATTAGTGTAGCTGGTAAGACGTCACTCAAACATATTATTATTGAACCGATTCCATTCTATATAGTGAGACATGTGGTATCCTAGAGCGGATTAGTAATGTAGTTCTGTGCCCTTTTACACTACTAGTACATTCACTTTAATCACTTTAACACATACTTTAAACATCACTAAAATGAATGGGGCAATAATCATAAAGTAAATAATATGAGACTGATGCAACCTGAGAAGTAAGCAAAGCAAATATCTCTCAGCAGTATATATATATATATAATGGCCTACCCAACCAGTTGCACTGGTGGTTCTACTGTAGTATTGAAGCTTATATACATTGCTCACTATCATCATTTACATCTGATTGTACTTTGATTGTTATTGAAAAAAGACAGATAGCTGCTGTATAAAAATAATTAACATTTTAAAAGCCAATATTTTGTTAACACAAAATGATTGGGTCTTATTATCTTTAGTAAATTAAAATGCTGATGATTTCTTTCTGTACAGTGGAGCTTTGAAAGTGTAGTTGCATGTTTGTTATTCAACAGCCTATTAATGCAGTGATTTGATTTGTTGTTATATGGATACAACACTTTTTTTTACTCTGCCCTTCTAATATTTGGGTTACAAGCTGAAATCAGTGATCATTCTCACCAAAATGTCCATTGTTATCATGACAAGTTGAAAAGGGAAAGGATATTTCAGTATCTTTATTGGACTTTGTGTGTGTGTCAAGTCAAGTCAAGTCAAGTAGGCTTTTATAGTCATTCCAACCATATACAGTTAGTACACAGTGAAACGAAACAACGTTCCTCCAGGACCAGGATGCTACATACATGCAACAACATAAATTGTTGTGTGTGTGTGTAACTAATTATTACTGATCTAAAGCATTAAGGTAGGGGCAATGCGGCCAGCATGAAATTTCCCTATAAAGCCAGTCAAAAAGTTGGATGATTATAATAGGGTTTGACCAGGGGCTCTTCAAAAGTGCAGATGATTCCAGTGTTGGTAATGGTACAGTCTCACTTTGAAAACAAAATAATGCAAAATGTATGTCGATAATATAATGAAGGAGTCATGCCTTTCCATATCCCCATGTCTCCATCCCATATCCTTTTTTCTAAGGCCATGGTAGTTTTTTTTTTTTACATAATCTGCACAAGGACTTATCTGCTTATTCATCTTAACAACCATCTGTTCATATACCAACAGGTCAGGAGATGAGTATTACAATTGAGCAGGCCATCAGTGGAGACTTTATGGGGGGTCTGATCAAACAGCCCACTGGCTGTGGAGAGCAGAACATGATCCATATGACACTGCCACTTACTGCCACACGCTACTTAGATATCACCAAGCAGTGGGAAGCAGTTGGTCTGCACCGACGAAGTGAGGCTGTCCAACATATTCAGACAGGTGAGAAGACTCTTCCCAATTGATAAGCAAATTTATATAATTTTGTAAAGACACAACTGCTCTTTACAAAATTCACTCGGCAGAGAGGGTTTCTGCCCAGAGTCCGTCAGCATTGTCTAGCTTGGATCTGTCAAGTAGAGATTCCATTAATCTTTGTGCAGCTTTTAAGAAAAAGGAATAAAGATAGTTTTGTTCTTTAATTGGTCACATTTATGGCTTAGTGATCATATCAAAACAAATGCAAAAGGTCCAACTCTTTCCACTCATAGAACTAAGACAATTCTTTCACAAATTTAGGGTATCAACAACAACTTGCATTCCGTAAGGCAGACGGCTCTTATGCAGCATGGATACATACACCTAGTAGCACATGGTAAAAGCATTTTAAGTAGTTTATCAGTACTTACAAAACGTTCAATCTTAGGTTATGAGCTATTTTTCACCTCCTGTTTTCTGTGTTGTAAAGGCTGACAGCATATGTGGGGAAAGTCTTTGCTCTGGCCAGTGACATCATTAGCATAGATGAAAATGTTCTCTGCAGCGCCCTCAAGTGGTTGATTTTAAATGCACAGATGCCAGATGGCACATTTAAAGAAAGTGCCCCAGTGTATCATGCCGAGATGGTTGTAAGTTAAGCTCGGATTTGTTTTCTGTTGAAATTATTGACATCTATAACGAACCTCAAATTTAGAATTCATGTGAATCTGGTGTAAAAATTTCAGGGTGATGTACGAGGAAAAGATGCTGATGCATCACTCACAGCATTTGTATTAATTGCCCTACAAGAAGGAAATCACCTCTGTGTCAAATTAGTTGGGGTATGTTAACTTAAATGGCTCAGCACTAAACGTGTTAATAAATGACAAGTTTTGTCTAATTATTCTTTGTCTTTTTTTTTATTTATTTAGAGTCTTCCAGAGTCTTCCAGGAAGGCCACTGAGTATTTGCAGCGTAGGCTTCCTTCATTGACCAATCCGTATGCAATTGCCATGTCTTCATATGCTTTGGCCAATGTTGGCAAGTTCAACAGGGATTATCTGATGAGAGCGTCCTCTGATGGTTTGGAATTTTAAATTTTAATAATAATAAATTATTTACATTCATCATAATTCAGTTTCTTTTAAAAAGCAGATTTTATACTTGTGCTCAGAAGGTTCTTACTGGCAAGTTGCTGGAGGGCATCACTTCACTCTGGAAGCAACAGCGTACGCCTTGTTGGCTCTAGTAAAAGTCAAGGATTTTGAAGCTGCAGGAAGAGTTCTTAATTGGCTTAATAGGCAGAGTAGCCCATATGGCAGTTATGGCACTACCCAGGTACACTCAAAAGTCTGTCTGCTTTTCCTTTGAAAATATGCAGAAGAGCAATCATATTTTCAACAGCCCTTTCTATTTTCTGCCTCGATCTATGGAAATTGAAATGATTGATGTAAACTTCAAAATGCCGTGGATTTTTTTTCATGATTCTATTTTCCCCAAATCGAAATACATTTCGTTCGGTTGTTTTAGTCAAAATATCAATAATTTAGAAAAAGTTGTTGTTTAGAATCCTCTCTGCTTTTTTACATGTTCAATAGGCAACCATTATAGTGTTCCAAGCAGTGGCTGAGTATTATGAGAAAGTAAGAGATCGTCAGAATACCGACTTGGATGTGGAATTGAGTGTGAGTGGAAGAAGTCGCCCAATAAAATGGAGTTTCAACAAGAACACTGCACATCTCACACGTTCAGATAAGGTGATTGGTAATAACATTTCTGTTTATGAATTTGACGAGGAAACCTCGATGATATACTGTACTGTATATTTTTCCTTTAAAGTCCACATTACTAATAATGCCAGTATACAGTACCAATAAGGTTTATACAATTAAGGCCATAAGTGTAGTGTGCTGAATGTGATTGGCATGGTTGTATGATAGCAGGCAAGGGATATTTGCAGGTCAATATGTAGATTTGATTAATTTAAAGAAAGCATGAACAAACTTTGAAACTAGAAAAAGTTTACAGAGGACCAAAACAATAATAATATGAAACAGGCAAACCTGGGCAAAACAGACCGGACCAGTATAGCACACTAGAACTAAACAGATGTAAGATAAGTCAGACGCTTAGGACGCAACTATTTATAATCAAACTAATTAACGAGACCACCCCCCCTCCCCCCACATCCAACCAACCAGCCGTCATCACCTAACCGAGGTGCACTCTGGAAAATGCGGTACTAGTCAACCTAAAGTCTCTGGCACAAGGTGCCCTCTAGGGGTCATTCCTGACAGTGATTTTTCTAGCTGAGAGAATAGTTGGGAACAAGATGTCGCAAGCTCTTACATTTCTGCCTCTTTAAGAGTTAAAAATAATTCATGGGCTTAAGATAAAGACTGAATAAAACTAGTTTTGTGTATGGACGTTCACAGGTTGAGCTCAAGAAAGAGTTTAATGTTACTGCTAAGGGACCTGGTGCTGGAGTTCTCAAAGTGAGTATTCATACTGTAGATACTCGAAAGCCGTTTGCTTTGTATTTGTAGTTTAAGCATTAATTCCTCTTTTTATAGGTGTATACACTTTATTATGCAAGACCCGTAGAAAAGAAAAGTGACTGCACAAAGTATGAACTGTCTGTCCAAATGAAAAGGGAACGACAGGGTAAAATTGGCCTTGCCAATCATCTCGTCATTATTTCTAGCCCAAATGAAAAACTATTTTTTTTTTAAGCCTTGTTGTAATGTTTATTGCTCTGATATTTATCTTTTCAGTATCATATGAAGGAGCTGAAGAAAGTTATGAGGTCATCATTGACGTTCTGTGAGTATCATGCAGAATAAAGGTCTTCTAGTTCTACACATTCATTATTTATTTCAAAAAATGTATTCTTAATTGTGAATTGTTTTAATATTTATTAAAGCATGCATTCTTTTCTTAATTTGAACCAATCCAGGTTTAAGGATGCAAACAGAGATGCCACTATGACCATTTTGGATATCGGCTTGCTGACTGGATTTATGGTGGATGAAAATGATCTTACAGAAGTACGCAGACAACTGGCATATCCTAGCAGATCGTTCTGACTTTATAACACTTTATTTTGTACAATAATTTTTTGTAATGTTGTCTTTTTTTTTTTCTCCAGCTAACCAGCGGGAGAGACAAATACGTACAGAAGTTTGAGATGGACAAGCAGCTTTCAGAACGAGGCTCCCTCATCATTTATTTAGATAAGGTTAAATATTTCCATTAGATCCATATTTGCATTAGATTTTAACGTGTGCCCTGTTGAACGTGATTTTTTCTCTCATGTCAGGTATCACACACTAGGGCAGACAGGATTGTATTCAGAGTGCACAAGATAACGAAAGTAGCTTTGCTCCAACCTGCTGGTGTTACCGTATACGAGTACTACTCCCCAGGTAAAAGCCCTTTATTTTTGTTAAATTTCTTCCATACAATATGATCAGCAAATACTATTAGACCTATAAGATCATCATCTAAAATATAATGCTTAGATTGGGTTCCAATAGGACATCAGGCGCTGTCAGGCTTTAGCCTTTACTGAGACATGGCTACAAAATTAGACACAGTCCCTACACGATAGCTGAGAAAGGCTCATGCAATCACTGCAGTCTGGAATTACCCAGGACTGTTTACTCGACTTCTGTCAGGTAGACGTGGCACTTAAATAATCCAAAACCCTCGGTCATAAAACCTGGTTTTGCTTGAAGGCTATGAGGAATCTGAATTAACCTTAATCCACTCAGAAGCAGATTTAGATATGGGTGACATGAGGTGGCATCTTGCCAGGTTGGCACAGAGTGCTCACAAAAAACAACAACAAAAAAAAAAAACATGGAAATAAAATTTGACGACATGACGATAACATTTTCTTTTAATATTCTTATCACCCTGATTTTTGTTTGTGAGTGAGGCTGAGGACTGACTGGCTGCTGGTGGACATCATCTGAGGTATCTCCAATGGAATTCGGGGTTATATGGTTGAGGGAAACAGGGGGAAAAGCACACCTCTAACTTTGTACAACAATATAACTAAAATCAGTCACACTATGAAAAGCTACCGTGTATATATTTCACTGTACTCTAAAGTTTCACTGGCACATTTATTTCTTCTATTATAACCTATATGCACACCCCAAGTGTTTGGGGTGTATGGGGTGAGTAATGCCCTGATGCTCATCAAATTAAGAACAAATAAGAAAACGCTAAAGCCATCAAGTAAAAAAAAAAAAAAAACTGAGGAATTAGCAAACTACAGTGAAACTGCTTATTTTATTCATTGTTTTATTCATCTCCTTTTAATGTAAAACTGCCCTTGATGTTTTTGTACACATGAAACCTTTACTTGTGGTCTTCATAGGTGAACGCTGTGTGAAGTTCTACCATCCTGTGAAGAAAGATGGAGCCCTGAACAGGTTGTGCAGTGACCAGGAGGGTCTGTGTCAGTGTGCTGAAGGTAGACACGTTCACCGCTGACAGAAACTCAATCAGTACATCATCAGGAATGAAACATCTGGAATTCTGTTTGGATTTTGTTTGATAATTATGTTTTTGTTTTTAACATCTGATTTCAATGCTTAATTGCACAGTGAATTACAATTAGGTGGATTAATTTAAACATTAGGTACTTTTAAGCATTTAAATGAGTAACCCTGAAATACACACTATATCATTGACCCAGAAAACTGCAGTATTCAGAAGAAACAAAAAATTGATGAGACAGATCGGGAGAAAAAAGCTTGTGATGCCGGCATGGATTATGGTAAACACGGAGAAGCTATCTATTGTATATACCAGATTCTAGATATGCTAAATATGTGCAATAAATCAAATATCTGTAATATGTGTCATATTTGTGTGTGTGTGTGTGTGTGTGTGTGTGTGTGTGTGATGTACTGTATGTGTGCATGCACATGTATCTGCTTGTACTTTGCAGTTTACAAAGTCGAAGTACAACGCCTGGACCCGAGCCCAAACACCGATTTCTATGAAATGAAGATTGAAGAGGTCCTGAAAGAAGGTATGTCTATTAGCCGGTATCACAGTAGATCACAGTACTCACATCAGTAAGTGTGTTCTTGTTCTTTGCAATTTATCATGCAGTGTGACATGATAAAGAGATGGAACAATAGCTACTATGTAAGCGTATGCTATGATTATGCCATGTGCAATTCCACCAGATTTAAGAAAGGCTGAATTTATTTGGACTCCTGTGTGTTTGGGTGTAGTAGTACACTTCAATCATGATTCAATTTGATTCACAATACTGGCTTTTACCATTTTAATACAGACAATTTCTTTCTTTCTTAACTTGAGAAACGTAATGGTTCTGTAGCAGAAATCGAGCTCCACTTTAAGGGGGTGGTACCGTATTATACCATCTTGTCAATTAGTATTTTATTATAACTCTACGTTTTGCAATTCATTTCCTATTTACAATATATTATCTTGTCCAAGAATAATACCTTAAATAAGTATAAATGTAACATACAGTACATGCATGTTATATAATGCCCTTAATATGTACATGTAAATGATTTTTACAGCCATTTAAATATTTTGTGTTTGGGTTTTATTCTACAGGTTCCGATCCAGATGTACATGGAAAAGTGAGGAGCTTCATGGGTCATGCTAACTGCAGGGAGTCTTTTGGATTCGAACAAGGCAAGAAATACCTCATCATGGGCCGGAGTATTGACCTGCCAAGGATACAGGGAAAGTATGTCAACTCATCAACCTATCACCAAGGGCACCATATAGTAGGCTAAAATTGGTGTAATGGACAGTAAATGGAAAATATATATATGTATTATATATGAACTTAATGAAAACTCTGAATATATTGAATGAAACATGACGTCATCGAAACACAGCGCCATCTTTAGGAAGGATGAGTGAGTCGGCGGGAAACTTGGTTGCTGCAATTGTGAGAAATGAAGAGATGGTGAACACATTGATGAGGGCGTGTCCGGCCCAAAGTGGTGGCACAAGCCGCACTCAGTATCAGACGACGGATGAAGAAATATATTCGCTATTTCACCACGGAAGACCGGTGTTATGCGCTAAAATGCCCCCCTGCCACAGATTGCCCCCCCTATTTAATCTCCGTCGAATATTATATTACAACAGAAATTTCTAGGTTTATGATTTAGAAATGACAAATTAGACCAAATGGATTTGATTATAAAATAAGCATTATAAAAAAAAATACATGTTGTATAGGGAAAAAATATAAATTATTATTTTTTATATACAAGATGTATTTTTGATATTGCTTATTTAATAATAAAAATCATTTAGTTAAATTTTTCATCATAAATATTTATTTACTGCGAGCATTTTTGTATTACATGACAAATCCCTGTAAAATAAATGTGCCACAAAAGAAACATTATATGAGAATTTGTATTCATGGTCTCGGCACCTGTCATGTGCCAAGGGTTAATTATAATAGTTATATCATATTTGATAACAATAAACCTATGAATTTATGTTGTAATATAATATTCGGTAGAGATTATGTAGGGGGGGCAATCTGTGGCAGGGGGGCATTTTAGCGCATAACACCGGTCTTCCGTGGTGAAATAGCGAATATATTTCTTCATCCGTCGTCTGATACTGAGTGCGGCTTGTGCCACCACTTTGGGCCGGACACGCCCTCATCAATGCGTTCACCATCTCGTCATTTCTCACAATTGCAGCAACCAAGTTTCTCGCCGACTCACTCGTCCTTTCTAAAGATGGCGCTGTGTTTCAATGACGTCATGTTTCATTCAATATATTCAGACTTTTCATTCAATATATGAGTTTTCAATCCATATATTCAGAATTCATTCAATATATATATATTTCAATCAATATATTCGGAATCCATTCAATATCCTCACAGTTCATTCAATATATTCAGAGTTTTCATTAAGTTCTCTCATGAATATTTTCCTAAACAGCATGCCATAACTATATATATATATATATATATATATATATATATATAATATATAATATATAAATATACATATATATAAATGTAAAGATAAGAAAAATGAATCGGTATGTTCAATAATTAATTTCTCTTTACAATTTGACCCTCATTTATATCATTTGTCACTATCAGACTGCAGTACATCTTGGGTGAGCAGACATGGATTGAATACTGGCCCACACGGGAGGAAGGTCAAACCAGTGCATACAGAGACAAATACGTCGGTATCACTGGACTGGCTCAAATGCTTACTGAATTCGGATGCACTACATGAGCAAGGAGTTTTGCTTGCCATGCAACTTAAAACAAAAAAAAAAGAAAAAGCTTTTGTAAAACCGAAAAGCAAAACATTGAATAAAATGTATTTTAATGAATCTGTGATTTATTTTTTTTCTTTGTTAATATTAGTTAATTTGGCTGCACATGTCCATGTACATTGACCCCGTGGAGCTCCTGACGAACAGGTTTGGTGGAAAAAGGAGAGTTGAGTTGCACTTTTCATTCTGCAGTGAGTTGAGCTGCTGTGGTTTTATGTTTTTTGGATACTATGCGGGTTAGCACCCAGACATCCCTTTCAGACAGCTTCGTCTTGCGTCCACAGTTACTCCTGTTGGATGTGTGTTGTCCTTCTTGATGGAACTCAATGAGATAGTATGTTACCCATACTGTTGTGTGCATTGCAACATTTTAAGCAAAAGTGTGGTATTACTCTGCTAATTAAACCTTCACACTCTGCTCTTTGCTTTTACTAGTGGAATTTGCAATCAATGAAGATTGGCAACCAGACTGGTCAAATTTAGCCATGAAACCTCCAACACTATATTGGCCAGTGTTTTATTTCAATTGTCCAACCCCTGTATGTATGTATTTATACACATATACACACAGTCGTATGCAAAAGTTTAGGCACCCCTTGATTAACAGATTTTGGTTATTTTTTTTAATTAAAAAGATGTTAACACAGTCTCACTTGAAAATGGAAAAAGTGCACAATATTTTCAGCAAACATTGATGCATAGTTAAAAAAAGAAAAAAAAAGAAAAAAAAAAAAACATTATGGAACTGTGCAAAAGTTTGGGCACCCTAAGAGTTCCAGAGTCTCAAATTCCTTTTTACAATGTTTCAGACTTTAATCAGCTCATTACATCTGATGCATGGCGACAGCTGTCGTACAGTATATGTACTGTATATGTATATGTATATGTATATATATATATATATATATATATATATATATATATATATATATTATATATATATATATATATATAATACTTTAATTTATAAAGGCAGTAATGTATATATTTATTGCTGCACAAGTAATATTAATATCGGATAACATTGGATGAATGATTTTTGTACATTACCTTGCAGTTATATGAGTGAACTAAACTGTACCATGAGGTATGTCAGTCCTTTAAATGAATTGTTGCTTTCTTCATGGCAAACCTCCAGATGTCATCGTCCATACTAAAAGCAATGCTTCAAAGCTTTTAATTATTTGTGACACAAATTTAAAGAAAGCCTCAGTGTTTTAAAAGTATTGATTCCCCCATCACTACAGTGTAAACAGTGTAATTACAGATACCACTGAAAATAAAATAAAAAGAGAATACTAAATTTGCCTGTGCACTTGGCACCTTCTGATGTTTTCATAGCTCTACCGGATAAGTGGGATGGCACAGATGGGAAGTGCAGTGTCTTTCTAACCGCATTGGATCTTGTGTTTGAGTTTAATTCCACCAAATACTCCACAGACCGACTGCATGTTGCGCTTCTCGTTTCGTTGCTATTCGGGCAGGCAGCTGAGTGGGCCACGGCGGTCCTCAGATCAGATTCAGACACGGCCTACTCATACGGAGAGTTCACCCATCAACTGAAACTAACATTTGAACATCCTGCTACTGAGGTGGAGACCGACATCAAATGATATCATCTGCGGCAGGGAGGGTCGTCCGTGAGTTTGTATTCTAGCCGTGCAGACCACCTGGGGAGACGCTGCCCTCCGGACGGCCTACTACGAGGGACTGGCCTCATGGATTAAAGATGAACTCGCCGGGCGAGAGATTCCCGCCACGCTGGAAGGACTGATTCAGCTCGCCCTTTGCATTGACCAGCGCCTGTTCTCTCATCCGAGGCCAGCCCCCCGGACCCTGCCACCCACTACATCACCTTCATACCTTCACGCCCCGGTTCCTGAGATTCGTCCCTCCTTCACCACCACCGCCATGGCACCCGTCGGACCTCCACCTCTCGCCGTGGTTAACACCAGAGCTGAGGAACCCATGCAACTAGGACGCACCTCATTGACCGCTGCAGAACGGGAACGACGCTTCAGAAAAGGGCTTTGCGCCTACTGTGGGTCAGTGGCGCACCACAGAGCCCTCTGTCCACTTAGCCCGGGAAACGCTCAGGCCCGGTGAGCAAACGGGGCAGTTCACTGGGCCCCCTCCACCTCTCGGTCACGACACCCAATAATTCCCATCTCACGGTCCAAGTACACCTCTGGTTTGGCCACAAACGGGTCGGAAGTACTGCATTCATTGATTCCGGTGCCTCAGGTAACTTTATTGACTCTTCGTTTGCCAAAGAACTAGGAGTGGAACTTGAGGCGTTATCCCAGCCCGTTCGTATCACATCTGTCGACGGTTGGCCCCTTTCCTCCAGCCCCATCACCACTCAGACTCAGCCGCTCACCCTTGCCATCAGCCAACATCACAAACGGATCCAGTTCCACCTCACCTCCATTTCATCGCCACCCATCATCCTCGGACACCCCTGGCTGCTCCAACATGACCCCCTCATCTCCTGGATGCAGAACCGGATCCTGCAGTGGGGGCCAACCTGCACCGAACTCTGCCTGCGAGGCCCGGCTGGGACATGTTCTAGGGAGTTCGAGGCACCCAATGTCGACACCAATGCCATCCCCGTCATCTACCGAGACCTGGCTGAAGTATTCTGCAAGAGATGAGCCACACACCTTCCCCCTCATCGCCCCTATGACCTGACAATTGAACTTCAGCCGGGCTTGGCCCCCCCTCGCGGCCATCTTTCCTCTCCGCCGATGAGACGCAGGCGATGGAGAGATATGTTTCTGACGCCCTTCGCCACGGCACCATCCGGCCCTCCTCCTCGCCTGCCAAAGCGGGGTTGTTCTTTGTGAAGAAGAAAGGGGGCGACTTACGTTCCTGTGTCGATTATTGGGGGCTTAATAACATCACCATTAAGAACAGACACCCTTTGCCTCTTACCAACTCAGCCCTGGATGCCCTCTCTGGTGCCACCATTTTCACAAAGTTGGACCTCCAGAGCGCCTACAACTTGGTGCGCATCAGAGAGGGCGATGAGTGGAAGACGGCTTTCATCACCCCTACTGGACACTATGAGAGCTTGGTCATCCCATTCGGACTCTGCAACGCACCCACCGCCTTCTATCAGTTCATCAATGATGTCTTTAGGGACATGCTAGGGCGGTGGGTGTTCGTTTACCTAGACGATATACTTATTTATTCACGCACCGCCGAGGAACACACCCAGCATATCAGAGCGGTCCTTAAGAGATTACTCGCCCACCAACTGTACTGTAAGTTGGAAAAATGCGCCTTTCACGAGCGCTCCACCACGTTCCTGGGTTTTGTCATCTCGCCCCAGGGTGTGGCCATGGACCCACAGAAACTGGAAGTTGTGCGTCACTGGCCCCTACCCAAGACCCTCAAGCAACTTCAACGGTTTCTCGGGTTTGCAAACTTCTATCGTCACTTTATCCGGGACTACAGTACGATTGCTGCCCCTTTAACCGCTCTGACTCGACCCTCTTCTCATCACTTCAGCCTCAACCCTGCCGCCATCACCGTCTTTCATGACCTATGCCACCGGTTCACCAACGCCCCAATTCTACTGCACCCAGACGCAAGTAAACCATTCGTTGTGGAGGTGGACGCTTCGGATGTGGGCGCCGAGGCTGTTCTTTCTCAACGAGGTCCAGACCAGAAGCTACATCCCTGTAGTTTCTTTTCCAAAAAATTTTACCCCACTCAGCAGCGATACGGGGTAGGGGACCGCGAGCTGCTGGCCATAAAGTGGGCTTTGGAAGAA
Source organism: Clarias magur (assembly GCA_013621035.1). Taxonomy (NCBI): domain Eukaryota; kingdom Metazoa; phylum Chordata; class Actinopteri; order Siluriformes; family Clariidae; genus Clarias; species Clarias magur. The sequence goes on from QNUK01000202.1 coordinate 1,201,312, forward strand.
TGGCGACACTGCCTCCAGGGCGCCAGAGAGCGTTCATCGTCTGGACCCAAGGACACCAAAGCTGACGCCCTCTTCCGACAACATGAAGAGGATGTTCCCCGGGCGGACCCCGCGCCTGTCATCACACCCACGAAGATCATTGCACCACTTCACTGGGAACTGGAAACGAGGGTTCGCCGTGCACAGGCAATGGAGACCGCACCGGCAGGTGTGCCGCCTGGGTGACTCTACATGCCGAACACTGTAAGGACCGAGGTGTTGCGATGGGGTCATTCCTCGTCATTATCCGGACACCCCGGCGCCAACCGCACCCTCCAATTCATCAGACGTGCCTTCTGGTGGCCATCTATGGCAAGTGACATCAAAGAGTACGTCCAGGCATGCCCAGTGTGTGCCAGGTCCAAGAATACCAACCAACCGACACTGGGGGAACTCCAACCACTCCCCGTTCCCCATTGGCCCTGGGCACACATTGCCGTCGACTTCATCACGGGCCTGCCGGCCTCCGAAGAGAAAAACACCATCTTAACCATCATCGACTGGTTCTCCAAAACCGTGCACCTGGTGGCCCTCACCGGACTCCCGTCAGCCAAAAAAACAGCAGAGCTGATTTTAGAACACGTAGTCCGACTGCATGGGTTCCCAAAAGACATCGTCTCGGACAGGGGGCCCCAGTTCACCGCCCGGTTCTAATGCCATAAATTGTGTGAGTCCTGGTTCTGTGGAGAACACATCAGTGGACTTCATTCAGATTTTTTCAAATAAAATTAAAAAATAAAAATAACAAATTTTTTGGGATGCTACACACACACACACACACACACACACACACACACACACACATGCTCACTCGCACACTCGCAAAAGGTGTGTTAAAGTCAAGCTGGGAGTTTTGATTGTGCTGAATAACATACCAAAAGTTATAAAAAAGAAAAACAATACGTTTAAATCTTTATATAATTCCCTGCCATACCAATGCAATGGCTTGGAACAAGATTGTACCAGAGTGAGTGCCAATAACTTCAGGTTAAGGTCTTGTAATAAGGTCTTGTAACATGGAAGTTGTTTGTGTAACATTGAAGCAGTCCAGTCATGGCTCTGATGTACTGAGAAAGCTTTCTACTTTGATGGAATCCAAGCCATAGTCGAATGCTAGAATAAATGCATTAGACTTCGCAGTCAAAAGTCTCAACTTTGAAATGAATACTCTTTATACACTGCCTGGATGAAAAATGCTAAAATTTAAGAACAGAAAAACCATTGGCCTGAATCAAGTAAGGAAAACATTACAATAACTGGAATTAGTTTAAAACAAAAAGCAAAAGAAACGTTACAAATGAATATTTTTAAAACTATGCTTTATTAATCAAGCAAAAGTTAAAGAATATAATTTGAATTGCAGCCATCTTCTTGTGTCAACTAAACCTTTGATCATTTGGAACTTCCCACTAGGAACTTCCCACTGTTATTGATTGTAATTGAGTCAATAAATGAGAACTCAAACTTTTTTTTTTTTTTTTTTAATGCATCAAAAATAAAAATATATTAGCACTATGTTTATAATATAGAGGTCACATGAGCATGTCAGTAAGGAATTCGGAACCATAGTGAATTGACTTTTTTTCATTTCTTTTTTAGTGTAAGGACATAACTGTTCATAACAGTGCTATTTCATGGCCATTTTAGTTATGGTACAGGTCTAACTATAAACCTAAGTACAACAACAGTTTCTTTAAATTCTATCGAGCAGTCGATTTAAGTCCTGCCTACAGTTTGATGCATGTGCGGTTCACTATCATGTGCATGTGCGAAAATGGTAAGATGTCATTGAAGGAGCAAATTCTGACCAATGTACAGACAAAACCTTTGTTTTATTTATCTAGTTTGTTTCTTTTTCTTTTTCTTCTAAATTTGATATTTGACCTTGAAAAGGCCATGGGTTGTCATTAGCGCTGAAATTTAAAGTGCTGGTAATATTTTGGTCACTGCTTTCAAACACCTGCTTGATGATTGGATCTGTCAGGATTGAAAAGCAAATGATCTTGCACTGGCAAGAATGTATAATAGCTTGCAGGTGGTAATAATGCTGTTTTTGACTTTTAAAGTGTCAAATTTCGGATGAGCATACACTCACTCATCATCTATACCGCTTAATCCTCTATTCAGGGTCACGGGGGCCTGGAGCCTATCCCAGGAGACTTAGGGCACATGGCAGGGTACACCCTGGACAGGGTGCCAATCCATCGCAGGGCACACAGACATACACACACTCATTCACACACTACGGGCAATTTGGGAACGCCAGTTAGCCTAACCTACATGTCTTTGGACTGTGGGAGAAAACCGGAGTACCCGGAGGAAACCCACCAAGCACGGGGAGAACATGCAAACTCCATGCACACAGAGACGGGGATCGAACCCGGACCCTGGCGGTGCCTAGGCAACAATTAAATATAAATAATTATACACATTTCTTCATGTGATTTAAATGATTGTTATTTAAATAAACAAATATTTGGTGATGCTCTTTCAGTTTAATTTTTACTTTAACCTACAGTATTTTCTATGTATCTATAAACATATTCATATCTTCATGTTACTCATCAGATGTTGTATTCAATTCTGTTTTATAAGCAGATCATGGGATATTTCAGCCTGATATTTTTGTTTGTTTGTCTGTTTGTTGTTTTACGTGATTTGAAAATGAGTAAACTCAAGTCTCATATCTGCATGCCAAGTACAGAAACCATGCACCATGATCAAGATACTATGAAAAAAAAAAAGACTTTGCTTTGTTTATTTGTAATCATTTGTAATCTTCTCTATTTGAAGTAGATAAGAGCATGAATTTATGTCTGAGCAGTTGGGCACACACACACACACAGCATTATAAAAAAAGAACGTACATACAGTTAAGATCATTAATAAATAACTGCAGGTAAGAGCATGTTAGTGATCTTGTAATTTAACAGAATAAAATCAGTTTTAAGAGATTTTAACATGTATACAGAGAGTTGAACTCCATTCAATCAATACTGAAGTCCTAGTGGGGAGCTGAAAGTGATCAAAGGTTGAATTGACACAACAAGATGTCTGCAATCCAGCTGATTTACGGTAACTCTTGCTTGATTAACCCTTCACATGCCTCGGGGCAGGAAAATCCCTGTAATGGGTTAGTACATTCCTCTCTAAAATATTAACAAATGAGACATACATGATTGGGCATAGACTGTAGTTTTCTGATCAACTAAACAATAAGAAACATAAGATGTCGTGTTCAAAGTTGAAGAAACAAAAGCTGCAATTCCTATCAATCATTTTAAATTTATCTTTTGATCCTACGTTTTTATTCTAATGTTATTGTATAGAAAAAAAAAATAAATAAATATATTTAAAAGGATTAAATATAGAAAATGTCATTTTAATAATCGGTTTAAATTTAAGGAGTATGCTCAAAGGAAAAAAAAAAAAAAGCTTTTTAGAAGATGTCTGATTTGGGAACTAAATAGAAATATATGTATGACATATATTTAAATGACATATATGTAAGGAAAACACAATATGGTAAAATTAAAACAAAAAGCAAATAAAGTACAATTTGTTCTCTGTGATTAAATAAAAAAAAATAGAAAAGAGTAAATTTAAAGAAAATGCTACATTAACAAATATTTTAGAGAACTAGTTGAAACACAAACCCCCGCTTTGCCTGAGTAGGTGGAGTTGAAGAGGCGTCCTGTAGTTGGTCTATGCAGGGGTGTGCATGAGGCTGAAGTATATAAAAACTGAAATACTGCTTGCTAACACACACGTCCTCAGACTGAGCCAGGATCAGCAGGCAGGATGTATGTGGATGTGGTGTGGCTGACAACTGCGCTTCTCTCTTTCCCCCTCATCACCTTGTGTGACCCCCTGTGAGTATACACACACACACACACACACACACACACACACACACACACACACACACACACACACACACACACTGTTGCAATTTATTAATAATGCCTTAGCGAGAAATTAACAAACAGTACTGTTTTTAAAAGAGGAGAAAAAAGCATTAAATCATTGCAAAAAAAGGCCTCTTAACATACAGATGTCGCTATTTTTTTGTTGTTGTTGTTGTTGACAAAAAATTCTAATACAGATTTGAAAAAAAAAGTGATTTTGTTTAATTTAATTGTTTTCAAAATATGGAGATGAACTTTGTGGCAGCAACGTACATTGAAGTCAAGGGTCACATGCATCATGTCATTGGAGGATTTAATTTGTTTATTAAATGTATTATTTATTTTACTGTAAATATGTTTTAATTAAATTCTTAAGAAATATATTGTAACTACATTATAATTATTAACATGAAATAATATTAAGATTAAAAATACTTACCTCACATAATATAAATAATAAAATAATAATAGTAATAATAATAATAACAATAATAATAATAATAATAATAATAATAGTTACCAGCAGATATATATCAAAAAGCAACAAAGAACAAGCAAAGAAAAAAAAAAGACAAACAACATGCATTTGTTGCAACTAAAAATGTTTTTTAAAAAATCTTAAATCTCCACTGCTTTCTCCACAACACTACAGAAAGGGGTAGGTTGAAATTCTACTGCTCCGTTACACACTTGGAAAAAGCACCTAGCTAGTGTTCCTGTGATGAACAGGCAAAAAAGATTAGGCTCCTCCCACTTCAGTTTTGGTGTTCTGTCTCAGATGGCTGTCATCATTGTAATAAACTCACAAGCTCCTGATGAAAGCGTGTAGTGTTATTTAGTGCACCAGTCAGGAGTCAGATCATGTAGGTTTTACACAACTTAATGACAAACAAAATTAAATTATTTTACTGTTCCTTTGCGTGCATATTTGTGAGGGAATTTCTGTGGGACCCAATTATGAAATAACCTCAGTGGTGCATTTAATCTAATTGTATGTTATAATAAATAGAAAAAAATGTATTACAAAGAAAAAAAGAGAAATATTTCTTTTTGTTTTACCAGGAATGTCTTGGTGGCCCCGAACTTGCTGCGTGTGGGGACCAATGAGAAAGTGTTTGTCGAGGCTCAGGATTATAGTGGAAGTAACATCAATGTCAAGATCAGTGTGAAGAACCATCCACAGAAAACTACAGAACTGACCTCTGCGTCTGTTGTCCTCAATGCTGATAACAACTTCCAGGCTGTGGCAGACATAAAGGTTCTTCCTAATAACTTGTTTAATAAATAAAACAAAAATGTCTTTAAGAAAAAAATAATAATAATATTCATACTTTGATAATGGCATTTGTGATTTTATTCACTGTTAAATAAATAAATAAATCTTAAGCGATGCTTTACTTGAACAATAATTACTGAAAAATTTTAATTACACATGTGGAGTAGCTTACTATACAGATATATATATATATAGATATATATATAGTGTGTGTGTGTCATTTGTATTAAAGTGTTTTGTTTTGTTGTGGTTCAGATTCCTGACAATAAGGACTTCTTTAGTGATGATCCTTTAGAGAAGCAGTACGTGTACCTGCAGGCTCAGTTCCCCTCTGCCCTGGTCGAGAAAGTGGCCCTGGTCTCCTTCCAGTCTGGCTACATATTTGTTCAGACAGACAAGAGCATCTACACACCTGCTACAACAGGTACTCACTAAGAAAACCTGATATATTCAGAAATGTTGTTGAGTGTGGGTCTTTTTAGAATTAATTCATTTAATGCATAGATAAAGCAAATTAATAATTTCTGTCCTAGTTCGTTACAGAATCTTCTCACTGACTCCTGATCTGGGGCCTGTTGAACAAAGTGGCGGAATATTTGTGGAAATCATAGTAAGTGACTTAAACAACTTAGCCAGGATTTCATACATTGGACAGATTGTGACTGTTACTGTGATTTATTCATGAGCTAAATTCCTGTATCTGGTCGACTTTTCCATACGTTATGTCTTACTGAAAGATATCAAAAAGATGAAGAAAGTCAATGTTACTTTTGAAGCTTTGTGACTTTTTTTCCCCCTGCAAGAATCCTCAAGGAATCACAATTAGCAGAGAAACAATCTTCCCTAAGCAAGGAACCATAACAGCATCATACAACATCCCTGAAGTTGCCAAGTGAGTTCACTGCATTAATACTTCTGATATGACGTGTTAGTAAAATATAATTACAGACTGACCTACAGTACAGACCAAAAGTTTGGACACACCTTTTCATTCAAAGAGGTTGAATTTGTATTATGGCAAGAAAAAAGAAGGCAAGTAAAGAAAAACGAGCGGCCGTCATTACTTTAAGAAATGAAGGTCAGTCAGTCGGAAAAATTGGCAAAACTTTGAACGTGTCCCCGAGTGCAGTCACAAAAAGCATCAAGCGCTACAAAGAAACTGGCTGACATGCGGACTGGCCCAGGAAAGGAAGACCGAGAGTCGCCTCTGCTGCGGAGGAGAAGTTCATCCGAGTCACCAGCCTCAGAAATCGGCGGTTAACAGCAGCTCAGATCAGAGAGCAGGTCAATGCCACACAGATTTCTAGCAGCAGACACGTCTCTAGAACAACTGTTAAGAGGAGACTGTGTGAATCAGGCCTTCATGCTAGAAGATCTGCTAGGAAACCACTGCTAAGGACAGGCAACAAGCAGAAGAGACACGTTTGGGCTAAAGAACACAAGAAAGAAAACTCGCTGAATGAGAAGGGGTGTCCAAACTTTTGGTCTGTACTATATCTGGAACTAAATGCATATATTAATACTTGGACAGACTACTAACTAAAATTATAATATCTCTATCTCGCTCTTTCTATCTCTACAGACCTGGAATATGGTCTGTAGCAACGCGGTATAAAAACACCCCACAGAAGAACTTCACTGCTGAATTTGAAGTTAAAGAATATGGTACAGTTTAGAATTAGACTATAATATACTGTATTTGTTACTTATACATGTATGTTAAATGAATAAATTATTATTATTTATTATTATTATTGATTAATCTATATTATTATATTCAATTTTTATTATTATTATTTTACTTGACAGTTCTCCGCAAGCTTGAGGTTGCCATAAAACCAACCAGTCTTTCTCTACGTGGAGATATGAGGAGCTTCGAGTGGAACCATAACATGCCAAGTAAAGCAGAATAAGTCAAGGAAAAATTTAATTACATGAATGAATGTAGACGAGAAGCCACACAACTACCGGATCACACAGGGGCGGACACAGGCAATATGACACCACTGCTTGATAGATGAATTAATCTCATCACTTTCTTCATTTATGTTGTCAGTTGTCGGCTCTGTGATGGCTTTCTTTAAGCTATCCTATCTTGGCTGCTTTGTCTGTTATCGTGTGTGTTTGGTTATGGGTGTGTTGTAATGTGTATGGTTTGTCGGTGTTGGGTTGGTTTGTTGTTCTGTATGGTTCAGGTTGTGTTATCGTGTGTTGTGGTGTGTTGTGTTGTGTGGTGTGTTGTGTTGTTGTGTTGTGTGGTGTGTTGTGTTGTTGTGTGGTGTGTTGTGTGGTGTGTTGTTGTGTTGTGTGGTGTGTTGTGTTGTTGTGTGGTGTGTTGTGTGTTGTGTTGTTGTGTTGGGTGGTGTGTTGTGTGGTGTGTTGTGTTGTTGTGTTGTGTGGTGTGTTGTTGTGTGGTGTGTTGTGTGGTGTGTTGTTGTGTTGTGTGGTGTGTTGTCTTGTTGTGTGGTGTGTGGTGTGGTGTGTTGTTGTGTTGTGTGGTGTGTTGTGAGAGAGAGAGAGAGAGAGACTTCTAAGGCTGGACATGATGAGATTTACAAGTCTTTTGTTATCCATACACTGTGACTCAATGTATACTAAGATTGTTAGCAGCTAAACATAAAGAGAAATAAACAGGCAAAATTATGTACAGAGTAAGTGGAGAGATATTACATGCTGGTAAACATATGTTTATACATCCTCAACATTTAAATTTTAACTCCTAAAATCTATGGACTACTATTCATTTCCACAGAATATGAACTGCTTCAGGTAATCAGAAACAGCAAGCAATCTACCACCACACTGACCATTCAACTGTGATATTGTCCTGCTATCTTGGAAACCCAACCCATGGAAGAATGTGTCACGGAAGCCCTTAAACAAGGTTATATAATCCATCAACATTGACAGCATTCTTGTTTGTGAAAAAATCAATTCAGTCAAGTATTGCTATGTCCTGCAATTTATCCCTGCAACCCTGGAGCAACTTTGAGAGGCAAAAGTATTTCCTAAACTAGACCTGCATTAAATGCATACAACCTAATGTATATCTGAGAGGGAGACATAATATTTAATATCTCAGCCCTGTTACCCACACTGCACTAAGAAGAAAACAAAGTGACTACAGTGGAATCCTGTTGTCACCTAAGTCAGAGGTGTTCAAGCACGCTTTCAATTTACCCCTTTTCCTCAAACACCCCAGATGCCTCTAGACCATTCATTCAGGTAGTTGATATTTCACCAAATAGAATGAGGGCTGTATTGTCTCAAATGTTTGGGGACCAATCCAATCTTCATCAGACTGGGTTTTTACTTTCATCAACTGACTCCATCAGAAATAGGGAGCATCTTTTAGACAAACTGGCAAGGGAGGAACTGCAAAACTGACTAGGGGTTTTCACCCCTTAAAATATACAGTACATATCACCCAGAAGCAAAGAATGTCAAAGCTGACTCCCTGTCTTGTTTGTATCCAATCACATTGTTTGTATTCAGTGAGAACCCTCTGAATGCATACTGCCAGAATCGTGACTTGGGATCTAGATAAGGAACTTTCAAAACCCAGCTAGAAAACGATTCCGAAACCATGTCCAAATTCCACCTCAGGGATTAAAAAAAAAGTCACCTGGGTCCAGACTTTTACATTCACTGTGTATCCTGACACTCCAAATACTTATCAGCTACTCCAAGCAAAGTACTAGTGGACCTGGAACATTATCTTTGATATCAATTGGTTTCTCTCGTATTTGACCCCATATGTGCCAAGGACAAAGTACCCTGAAAGCTGCCAGCTGGTAATCTTATGCCTCTTTTCCCACATCAATTTCCCTGGTCCCAAATAACCATCATGTTTTTCAATGAATCTTTGTAGGGGAAAAAATGCTTTAAATCTGCCAAGAGTGCTGTGCAGTAGTCCAGTCTCAAAATGATAGGAGGCTGAACGAGAACCTGAGCGGTGAGGTGAACTTGACATGAGCAAGTCAGATTAGCAATGTGATAGTAAAAGAGTTTGCTTTCACCAGAGCTTGCTTCCACCAAGGTTGTGTGCAGTGACAGATGGTGAGATTTGAGAGTTGACCTGGGCGATCCTCACATGACATGGAATTGCATTTCCTGGGATGAGTACCAGTTCAGTTTTGCTGGGATTACGTTTTATCTGATGATATGATATTCATGGTGAGATATCAACTAGAAATGCTGAGATCTGAGGATGAGGGAGGAAAGGACAGGATAAGAGTGTCTTTTCAGCATACCATTTTGGAACTTGATGTCCAACAAGATTAAACAGGTATGATGGCAAGGTGTTCATACTGTATCTTTGTTACATACAGTATATGACTGCTGTATGGAGATCAACACTGTACTGGCCTTGTTAGACTTCTCTGGCACCTAACTCAAAAACCTCACTGACATCAAGTACTTTCTGAAGTTTAGGATCCAACTGTGAAACTGTAATTGTAACTGTAAGTATTCAAGAAACAATTATATCAAAATAATGTTCTTGTAACACACAATATAATCCACGTTGCGTACTCACAGACATTTAGTTTGTGTGTTTACAGAAATTATGGTGCTCTACAAAATCTGGTGGGATTGGCGCACCAGAACTGGATTTGGACACCCTTGATGTAAAGAATATGTCTCTCTCACTTTTGCGATCCTGAGTGCTCAATGTGAGTGGGGAAGACAGCATCTAAACATACCCCAAATGTCCCCCAAATCTGTTTCTAAGGTAAATCTATCAGCAAAAATCCTTGGGTAAATGAATAGGTTTTAGCCTAGACTGAAGGTGTCTAACTCCTATATTAATTAATGAACATTAATTGGAAGGCTATTCCATATTGGGGCTTTGTAAGAAAAAGCTCTGCCCATGCTGTAGTTTTCATACTACACTATTAATTTGTTGATTTACCATGGGATACGTAACGTACGTGTTAAAAGTGTGTGTGCACCACCTTGCTGTAGACAGTGTTCATACTGTTCACGCAGATTTTCAACCCGAATTCCCGGAGCAAAGGTTGCCGCAGACTCCTCAAAGTAGACTTGCATAATGCAGGCACAGTTCTTGGCGAAGAGCAACTCTGAAGACAAACTAACACAGACATTTTTATATTCCTTAACTTACTGAGGTGAAACTACTCCTTAACCGTTAAAAACTTTCTTGAACTTTTGTTAGCTGAGCGCTTACGTGGCTGTGTGCTAGGTTGAAGCAGGATACTGTGTCACTGGGCAAAAGTCAGGGCAAAAGTGGTGGAAAAAATATGGATATGGCTATGAAAGTTTAGATTCCTAGCTCCCTAGCTAGTACAGTTCGGTCACATAAAGCGTAACATTCGCTAAGCTCACCTTATTAATATCACAATGCATCGATAAAGAGAAGATAAGGAGAAACACACCAGCCTTACGTATATATGACGCTAACGGTCTAAAATACCTGTAAGATAATTGAAAGATATTTTATTTTAAAAAATACTTACCGAGAATAAATAGTCCACAAATCGGCCATCTTCTCCTATTTTGGTGCAGGTTGATAGCGTTAATCTGGCGGGGAGGGTTGGCTGTATTTATAAAATTATGTGATTGCATCTCAGGAAAGGTAAATTACTGGCTTAACTTGATGTTTGGTTTTAGATTATTCAGTCTGTGTCTTCATAGTTTTCAAGAACACAATGTTACCTCTTTTCTCAACAAATACAGTTGGAGTTTTTTACAGTGTACTCCAGCCGCTCATCATTTTAGCACAAATATTAAGACAGGTGTCTCTTCTCTAAAAATATCAGACAATTCATAACAAGAAAGTAAAGCAAAGCTATACTGCTGTAAAGTCGGTTCTTGTGTCATCTTTGTGTATTTCTTTTTTCTGAAATAAAGTACCATATTATAAATTAACAAAGGTTTAAAAGTAATTTTAAAATAAATTATTATTATGCTATTTTTTCCATCCTATCTTTGCTCAATGTAAGCAATAACATAAAACATTAGGCTGTCATACAGGCCGAGCTACAGCATAAGGCTGAAAAGAAAATTTATTGGTTTCTTATTCACAGAAAGACTCAAAGCTTATTGGAAATTGAAGAAATGTTATGAGTGGATTTGTTAGCACGAGGAAAGCAGAGTGCAGCTTTCATTGTGCTAAAATTGCCTGCACAATGGGCTGGCACACTACATTTGAATCAGCAAATATGCATGATCTATGTGGGTTCATTCACTGAAGAGGCACACGAAAAAGACCAGATCTATTTCCCCCAGTGATAGCCTAAGGGGATCTGTATGGGGTGATGTTCATAATGCAGCCAGGGCTCAAAATGTGATTGGAAACATTGATATTGTGACATGAGAAGACCATTTTCTTATGTGGATTCACCCTAATGCAACTGTTGAAGGGCAACCACTGAATTTGCAGCAGCATTGCTGTAATTTTTTTTTTGGGGGGGGGGTGCCAGTGAAGGATTTCGAAAAGCTATATAAAATAGGCTGTATATGATTTTTTGTTTGTTTTGTTTTTCTGTTTGTTTGCAGGCACCATGTAAATTATTTCACAATATTTCAGTTTTTATTCACATGCCACATAATTCATTTATGCTTATGTTACCTTTAATATCTCATACTGTACATAGACCAAATATAACATCTATCACAACTTGTTTTGATACATCTCGACACATCTCACTTTCAGTGTGTTTAATTTTTCAGTACACAACTTGTTTTCAGAAAATCCTCTTCTAAGCAGAGAGACAGGTGGTAAAATAATAATAATAATAATAAAACTTACACTAAGTGCCAGAAAGACTGATAATAAACAAATATAGCAATAAGAGCAGATAGTGTATTTGCTATTTAATTTTTTTTTTCCTTTGATTTACCAGTCCTAATTACCTGTTAAAATTCCCTCTCTTTTTGGGGGGGAAATATTTTACCTGACATAACAAAGGTAATATTATGACACCATCTAAGCTGTACACTTGAAAAAATCTAATCATATATAAAGTATATTTCTGTTAGCTTTTGCCAACCTCACATGTGTGGTGTAGAGCAATGGACTGCGTTTGGCACTTATACTGAAGCTCTCTAAGGACGGCAACATATCCCGTGAAGGAGCAGGAACACTTTGCAGAGCACTCTATCATGTCACCTCAGGTCTAAATTGTGCACACTAATCTTTTATCTTCTGTCGCTCTTTAAAGGTGAGCTACCAGCAGGTCGCAGGAATGGAGACAAATAGAAAGAATAACATAGAGGTGAGGGACTACACAAGACAGTTGACAAAGACAAGACAAGGTGAGAAAGAGTAAATTCACAAGTAAGGCAATGGAATAGAAATGCTGTGGAGAAAGTGTCTTCTACACAAATTTGCCTCTCTTTCTGTCACTACAATTAATGAATAAACAACATTACAGAAGAATATTTGCATGCCTGTAAAGAAAGCAACTGTAAAGTATACAGAATTACAGAATATAAAGAATGCTATTTATTCATTAATTTTAGTGTATCTGTGTAGGGAATGGTCTTGTACATAATAGTATAGTATATAATATAATGTCTAAGACTTTTGCACAGTACTGTGTGTGTGTGTGGTGTATATATATATATATATATATATATATATATATATATATAGAGAGAGAGAGAGAGAGAGAGAGAGAGAGAGAGAGAGAGAGAGAGATTTAACAGGTTAACAAATTAAACTAAATGGATTTCTTTCTAACTGACATGGCAAAAGAGGATGTAATCATATTCTATGTCCTTTCTGTGTAGGAGAAGATGTGGCATGGTTGAGGTGATCCTCATTAAAGCCCTCAGAGAAGCTTAGGGCACCCTTTGGGGCAGGCACCCCTGAGGAACTAGCCATTCAGCCACAAGCTAAAAGAGCAGCCTTGCTGTCCAACCCATCTGGACTCATGCCATGGTGAACAGTAAGGTACTTAGTGCCAGGATTTGAACACTATTTTGTGCACTCTGTTCTCTGTGGACAAGATTGTGTCATGCTGGAAGTTTAATGAACTACACAGATAACTGTATATATAATAACATTATACAGATAACTGTATAAATGTGTTTCATAGCCAGCAGAGTTTCTGCAATTTAGATAAAGCCTTTTTAAAGTATAAGTACAATAAAATGAAATTATTATTGCTAATAAAATATTGTCTTGACAAACGTAGCGTTATTATTTGTACATTTTCCTATGAACAATTTCATTTGAAATGAAATTAAGACTAACATTTCTTTCTTTGAAAGGAACAATAATTTCTTATGAGATCAGGAAACTAAAGCAATAGCAATTAGTTAAAGAAATTAGATACAAGTTTATTCAACGCAGAGCATTCCATAACAAATATGATTTTAATATAAATACTATATTTTACATAATTTAAAGAAGGAATATTTCTTATTTATCTAACGTTGTTCTTTCTTTGGTCTGTGTAGAAAAACTAATTTAGTGAATAAGAAATTCACTATATAATGTAGCTTAATAATGAACAGATTTCTTCTTCCAAGCCTGCATACCAACACCACTTAGTCTTGGAAGTTCCTAGATCCTCAATTTTCACCCAAGCTTTATTTCACTGTAGCACTAGTGTTAGTAGATGGATAATGAGCAAAGAAACAACTCTTTCTCTTTTAATCCTAGCCTCCCAATCCTCAGCAGGCTTGGGTTAATTATGATGACTTATCATCCCACAGCTGAGTCTTAGCTGTGGGGAGAAAGAGCAGGCCGATAGGGAAGGAAAATAAGAACCTGGTATATCTTGACTTAGCTGTTTTACTTCACTCACTCCCATAAACTCAAACATGGCATAATCGGTATTTACATACTGTATACCAGTCATGAAACACATACACTGGTATACAGTTACTCTACAACTTTACAACACCAATCTATCTTAAGATGCTTTTTTCTTAATCACTGGATAAATTAGTAATATTGTTCTGTAGCTAAAAAGAATAGAAGGAAGTCAACCTTGCTTTATACGTATCATTGATTTTGTGTGTGTGTGCATGTGTGTGAGAAAATGTCAAGCGCAACCACATATACCAAGCTTGAGACCATCTGTTAAAGTAGACTAAAGCATGCTACACTGGTCTGTGGTTTTCATTAAGAAAATGTGACAGATTTTGGGTTTAAGAGTACTCTGATCCCTTTTTGAGTCCTTAGTTTGAAAGCACCCTTCCTCTGATTCTTTTTGTGCTTTTGAAATCTCTCTACTTTTTCTTAAGAATGTCAGATTTATCTTGAAGGGTACCTTACTACATGCAGCCAGATGCACCATAACAAGGGCATCTTATGTAAGGATCAAGAACTTAGCATGATTGTGATCCTGCATATTAATCACATTTTTTAAATTAATGAGAATAGCATTGTTCTTAGGTGGCACGTGGTGTAGTGGTTAGTACTGTCGCCTTGCACCACCAGGGTCTGGGTTCGCTTTTCGGCCAGGCTCAATTCCAAGCTGTGTGCATGGAGTTTCTCCCTGTACTTGGTGGGTTTCCTCTGGGTACTCCAGGTTTCCTCCCGCAGTCCGAAGACCAGCAGATTAGGCTGATTGGCACTGTGAGAAAAAGTAAGCCCAAACAGTGAACTACATCAAGGATACAATTTAGGTACTGTAGAAAGGTACCCAAGCACTAGGGAAATGCTGGGATAAGCACCTTAGTGTAGCAGGAGGATTATATAGACAAAATAAAGGTAGTTTACACTTGTAATTGTGATCTGTTATTCTGTAAAATTTTAAAGTCCCAGTATGACTTGAACATAATTGATTCATGTCTGAATTATCCAACAGATAATTCAGAGCAACTATTGGTGTTTTCTTTTGCTATTGTTATGGCATTGCAATAGTGGAGGCATTTCTTATGAGTTGTTCTTCTGTTGGCCTGAAGGCAATTAGCACTTGGGCTGCAAAGAGGTGTGAGAGCTACACAGTCACTCTCAGACCAGCCGTCTCAGTAAATATTGACTTAGTCATACTTCTGTCAGCCCAGTTAATTAAAATGTGAACTGTTTAGTTTTGCCATCTTGAATGCAATGTGAGGTATTAATCACCACCCACCCTGAAACAAGAATTTCCATTCAGGAGTGGTGCAGTCAAAGGGAAAGCAAAGAGAAGATGAGGGTTAGGTAAAAGGACAAAATATACAATTTTATCATAAAGCATGTGGTCCATGAAAGATGGGTAAGGGAGGAAAAGAAGAGAGAATAAACAATTGCTGGGAAACTGAGACAGAGACAAGAGAAAGGTGTCTCCTGAGGTCTCACAGTTCTAATCAGTTTGAAGGTGACTTTCACAAAGAGTTGTGCCTAGTGGACAACTGCTGAAAGAGAAAGGGTGTGTGTGTGTGTGTGTGTGTGTGTGTGTGTGTGTGTGTGTGTGTGTGTGTGTGTGTGTGTGTGTGTGTGTGTGTGTGTGTGTGTGTGTGTGTGTGTGTGTGAGAGAGAGTGCGTGCGTGTGTGCGCCAGTGTGTAAAGTAAAAGGCAAATAATGAGTTTTTTAAATCCAAATTTGTCAGAAACATGCTTCATGGTAATCTGAGTGATGAATTACTTGATTTCACTGAGGCTCAATCTTTTCCATTTGGAAGAAAGTCTAAAAAAACAAACTGACCTGAAAAACAATTATTTGATTAAATTACTGAGGATGTAGGCATTAAAAAATACAGAGGTACAGGAATAGTGCAATTGTTCAGTAAAAAGCTGCTTAAAACTACTACTTTATGAAGTACTTTCAGATGTCTATAAGTCACACAACTAACCAATTAAGCTATGCTAAAGTAAACAGTCTTAATTATTAACGGTACATACTGTGCAGAAAGGTTTGGCTAGCTGGATGCTTGTGCTCATTTCTTCTCACCACATATTGTAGTTAGTTATTAATGTGCCTCGTATACTACCTTGAGCATTATCTGTAGGCTGTAGCAATATAATAGTTACAATAACACAACAAACAGACACTAACAAGCATTAAAGTGGCATTTTGTGCTTAATACAGAACTGTTATAGTGTACATCATTCAAAAGATCAGGGTAGCCAGTCTAGCTCACTCAGCTAGCTAATTCCCTATTTTCACAATTTTCCGAAGGCATGGTGGCTCACATCATGTTTGAAGCATTCAAACATAAAGAAATTTTCAAGATTTTAACCCCCATAGACAACATAAAACCTTGTTTTTTGCAAATGGAGCCTCTACATTTTGATTAGTATACTAATCTGATTTTTTAAATTATTATTTAAATAAAGTGTAAACAATTTGAACAGGCAATTTATTCCTAACCTTAATTTGGTATCTATTTATATTACAAGTCAGGAAAACTGTTTCAGGAAAAATGTGAGTGCATGTTGCCAATCATACATCACCAGTAATAGTGGCCATGTAGCATCAAACATTTGCTTTTCAGTTCGTCTGTTCTACTTTACATTGACATTCTGCTGTATGTTGCAAAATTTTGGGAACACAGCAACAGAAAATAAACAGTAATTTCTCCTAATCCACCAGTCTTGCCATAATTTTTGTCATTTGTCAGGTGTTGAGCTGTTGTTATTGTTGTTGTTGTTGATGATGATGATGGGGATGAGGCTTGCTTGCAAGATCATGTGCTCTTTTTCCTATAATGCCTCAAAGCAGACTCAGTAAAAAAAAAAAAAAACACTAAACACTGATGTTTTCATAAATTCTAATTTAAAATCAGCTTTGTGTATTTGTACATTTTGCACGTTTGCACATTAGCTGCTTGCATGTCTAACTGCACAGCCAAACTCCCACCTTGGGTTTATAGAGAAATGCATAATTCATATTGCATATTATATGTAATATGTATTTGTACTGAGTACAGTGAATGTACACACACACACACACACACATATACTGTAAATGTGTATGCAATACGTATGTACATATTATATAGTAATGCCATTATGCTCAGTGGATATTTCATCCATATTTCATTTAAAGATGAGAGATCAAAATCTAGACTCGCAGATGACAAGGCACAAGTGTCTGCTGTGCCTCTAGTCATGTCATTTTAACAACGGATTACAGAGTTAAACAGCTGGCAGATCTCCTTGAGCAGGAGAGGTAGGAGTCCTTGCAACCAGCACAGCTCCTCTATTGTGCAGTCAATACCAGGTGGCTGCACATCCCCAGGAAAATGAGTGATAAAAAAGAAAAATAGGACAAAATGAAGTGGGAAAAAGGAGGAATATTTGAGTGGTGTTACAATACAACATTCTTGCAGATTGCAGATCTGGAACCATCTGTATTTCAAGCCATCCCACAGGCAAATACTATAATGAGTGTGGCCGATGTGTAATCATTCAGAGAACCACTACAGAAGAAACCCTATTGGGGAAATAGCTATAAATGATTAGATGTTAAAATGATTTCCAAGTGGCGCAGTGGTAAAAGCGCTCGCCCTATCATCCGAATCCCGGGTGGTGCTGTAACCTCTCGCAGCCGGAGGTCTAGAGAGAGCTGATTGGCCGAGCTCTCTCACAGGGGAGGGATGAGAGGTACATAGTGCTCCGACATTAATCACGGCTCTACAGCCAGTCAGGGGCGTCTGTGAGCTCGCGGCCCCCAACGGTAACACAGGCCCCCGTCTGTGTTACGCAGCCCCCAACGGTGCGCGAGCGAGCAGTTCGAAAAGATGCGGTTGGCTGGCGTCACGTGGTTCGGAGGAAACACGTGATAGTCTTCGGCCCTCCCGGCTGAGTGGTAGTAGTAGCCTTAATGTGGGACGGGGAGGAATTGGACACGACTAAATTAGGGAGAAAATCGGGGAAAAATCCCCCCCCCCCCCCCCCCCCCCCAAAAAAAAAAAGATTCCAATTAGCAAGGTATGTAAGAATGATTTCAATAAGTTTCTGGTTAATTTTGAGAAAAAAAACTTTTCCATCCAAAATAGATCATATAAAAAAAAGCTTTCCTATGTTTCCTGCAAAGCTTCCTGGATTTGGTTCTTTACAATTCTACCCTGTACATTTCAGAGGAGTTCTGGTCTCCATACTTTGTTTTGATTATTTACTCATGTGTTCATTTGAAGCTCATGCAGGTAATATTATTAGGATAGTCTTCTTTCATCTTCTTTCATATTGCAAAAATATTTAGTCCAGAAAGCAGTATCCCTTAAAACCAAGAGATATTACAATATCACCTCTGTCATAATAAACACAGTTGTTGTTGTTTTTTTCTTCTTCTTCTTCTTCTTCTTCTTCTTCTTCTTCCTTATATCATATAGTGAGAAGGTGCATAGTTTCAATAAATATGCAACTTATATTTATTTGAAATTAAATTAGACTGGACAATATTGCTTCAATCCTCTATAAACATCTCTTGATTGATTATTGATTTTGAAGTGCACCCATAATACATACCCTGACTTTAGCCAGACATTTTTTAAATTATTCCTCACCACATCTCTCTTTCCTTTGTTAGACATCTTCTTCTCTTTACGATTCATCTCTTATTTTATAGATAATTGGCTAGCACTCTATTCTGATGTAGTGGCATCCAGGTTCTGCAAAATGAAGGTAATCTGATTTGACTGATAAGACTGATTGAGTGTGCAAAGAAATAAATATTGTTTATTTGGCTATAAGATTCATTAGGATTGCTTCAGTTTGAATACATTTAAAGTTTAAGATGTCCACCCTGATCTCATCCATGCAATTTCATAAAATGCATTACTGTACTTCTTTTTCTTTTTCTTTTTTAAAATTTTTAACAATGTTACAATGAAATTGAATCTTAACCACCCACATAGCTCTTACTTGTCAAGTTCTCCTGTGATGCATTTATCCAGGAACTACTGTGACCTCAAATTCAAGATAAGCCAGTGGTAGGCCTGGCTGTTATAAATTAGCTACTCGTGTGAAAACATTTCTCATTCGTACCATTCATTACTTATTATGTGTTAACAAATGCCTTGAATGAAGAACAACAGCATCACAAATAAAAATACAGAAAATGAACAACAGAACAAAAGTAGAGTGTTCCATGGTTTCAGTGGAAGGGATAGCAGCAAATGTAGCCACAGATTAACTTTTGCACTGGCCATATTTGTTTGGAATAGGGCAGTTCAGTAAAAAGTAAGGATTCAATGTACAGTACCAAATGCAGTTACCAGTTTGTCTTTCAGCAAAGTTACATACTGTATATAAATCAATCATTCACAACACTATCACCACTGCCAGGTAAACTGAATATCATTAATTAGCAATTATATAGCAGTAAACTGCTGACAGAATCATGAGCACCCAAGGCATATTTATGCCTGTGGGGACCAAACGCCAGCCCTATTCACTCCAATCCCACAGAAAAGCTATTGTACAATTTATTGCTAAAAAAGCAATGCTAGCCATAATAGAAAAGTATTCGAACACCCAGTGCATCACAGTCTAGTATGTATAGAAGGCAAAGATTTCAAGGTTGTTGATCTGGCCTCCAAAATCCCAGGAGGCAATCCAACCGAGCATCCGTGGAAAGAACCAAACAAACAAGTCTGATCCATGAAGACCCCACCCTGTAACCCACAGGACCCAAAGGATTGACTGCTAATCTCCTGTTACCAGACATTACAGCACCCATAGACCCGAGAGACTGGGGCTGCCCTAACAGCACATGCACCATATTGGGCTTAATGTTTTAAAGTTGCAGCTTTTCATTTCATCTTTGACAAACATGGAGGAAGACATATCATGTGGTTGTGGACAAGATGTTATGAGATTTGTTTCAGAGGGGGTCAAATTATTGATCTGCATCAAGCAAAGAAAACAACTAATGAGACTACTGAAATTATTAATATTAAATTAATATAAAATAATTGTGAAGAAAAAAAACTGCCCACGATATTATTAAGACCTAGAAGGATAGTAATCAATCATAAGCTTCATAGAAGTAATGTAAAAGGTCTTTGTAACGTGCTGGGTAAAAAAAAAAACGTATTAGTGTGTTGAATCCCCTTTCTCCAATTCAAGATCTTGACCAAAAAAAAAATGTAACTCCAGGCAAATATAAATGTGGTGTCATTGCATAAGGTTGTTAAAACAATGTCACTGTAATGCATGCTATAATCATAGCTAAAGGCCAGGCATTGTGTTATGATATACCTTATACACTCATGTCTCTCTGATAACTGTTTCTCTCCCACTCCCACCTCTTGAGGTGCAGCTGTCGTCTATAAAGCTAGGAATACAACTATCCATACCAAGATGTCTGTATAGATGAGCCAGTTATGTTCTTTTCACACAAAATTTTTATATTGAATAAGCAGCATTACAGCATGTTTTTTGTTGTCTTTTTTTGTACTTTCATATTTGCGTATGAAAAGCATTAATTTGCCCTTTTTATGACTGTACAACCTACGTGATTGACAATTTGCAATTGTAATTTCATGTCTATTGTGTTACTATCCTTGCTGCTGGATGTTGAAAATTCCCTACCTACGTAAACCACCCAAACCCAGTGTGTAGGGCAAACCAGCGTTTGCCTCAAATCCAAAACAACAAATTGTGGGAAAACAAAGTAGGGAAAGAGAGCTGAGATAAAAGAGAATGGTTGATAGGAGTAAATTAAATTTCTTCACACCTGATATAGAGAGAAACAAGTAAGTTTTTTACTTGTAACTGTTAAATGTATTTTTGCTTCTGCTTTGATGATATGCTAAGGGAATATAATAAGAGAAAGAAAAATCTTCAAACAATATGCTAGATAGCACCTGGTTGAGCAATATATCACAGGAAATGGCTCAGACAGATAAAACAGGTGAAACGACTTCTTTAGGTGACATAACGCCAAGGCTAGAGGTGTTGCTCTTGGGAACAGAGTGCACCCACCGAGCCATGTGACACCTTGGTTGAGATATGAGAGCTGACAGGAAGTGCTGCAGGGTGACGTCCCGCTGAGACAAAATCACACAACTGCAAGGCTACGCAAGGGAAAGCTAATTTACCACAACCTGAGTGATGGGCCATACTGGGGATTTGCAGTCAGGTTGCCTTGCTTAACAGCAAGACAAAACCATTTATATTTCATCGCCATGGCAGAGATTGATTAAAGAGCCTGGTGAACACATTGAAAGTATCTCAACTTTCTGAATTGTATAATTTGTTCCCAGGGCTTTAGTGGTAAAAAAGGAGGTGGGCAAACTATGAATTATGTGATCAATGTAAGATGGACTATGACATACTAGTAAAATATAAAGGAATAAAAGGGGCGTGAATTAAAGTTGAATTTCATTGTTGTACAACAGCATGAAAGGAATAAAGTCCATGAAGTCCTTGAAGTGTATTAATCACCATCAAGAGTATAAAACAATTAAAGACAGTATGGAAGATTTTTTAAACATCAGCCAACATTCAAAGAACGGAACAATCCATTATTCATTTTAATGAGAAAAAATGTTAAATATTATAAAAACTATAAATCACATCATTCCCTAGATGAACTTATAATAATAATACAAAAGAATATGCAGAAAACAGTTTATGCTGTTTAGCAACTTTTAGCAAGTCTTTTTGCATCTGCATTTGGCATCAGCAAGAGGAGGCTTGCCATTTCGTTCCATACT
The DNA here is from genome assembly GCA_013621035.1 of Clarias magur. Classification (NCBI taxonomy): domain Eukaryota; kingdom Metazoa; phylum Chordata; class Actinopteri; order Siluriformes; family Clariidae; genus Clarias; species Clarias magur. Next base: position 1,223,098 of record QNUK01000202.1, read on the forward strand.
GTAATTGCTGATTAAGGCAAAAATAAATAAATAATAAATAATAAATAATAATTAAAAAAAATAAAATAAAATAAATAAATATATATATATATCTGAATAACCAACAATATGAAGTTGTTGAGAACCTTTTAAAGATGTGTTAATGCAATAATTAACACATATTTAAATTCATTAAAGTAATGACAGGTCAAACACTTCAGGTAGCCACAAGCTTCTCACAATATGTTGTTGGAATTTTAGCCCATTCCTCCTGACAGAATTGGTGTAACCGAGTCAGGTTTGTAGGGTTTGCTGGGTTCTGCCAACAAATGGTCTATTGGCTTGAGGTCCGGGCCAATCCAATACCTTGACTTTGTTGTCCTTAAGCTATTTTACTATGACTCTGGAGGTAAGCGGTGATTGTCTATTTGCAACCAAGCTTTAATTTCCTGGCTGATGTATTGAGATGTTGCTTCAATACAGTATAACCACATAACATTACTTCTGCATGATGCTATTTATTTTGTGAAGTGCATCAGAACCTCCTGCAGCAAAGCACACCACAACATGATGCTCACAACCCATGCTTCATGGTTGGGAAGGTGTTCCAAAAAGTACAATCTTTGTCCCATGGACAGCAGCATTACAAGTTATGTAGATATAAGCTTCAATTAACTGTGGATATAGCAAATATCTGTTTTCTCCAGTGTCTTCATAAGGTCCTTTGCTGTTGATTTGTACTTTTGGTACCAAAGTGCATGTCTCCTTTCTGAGCTGTATGATGATCCCACAGTGTTATATGTGTGTGGTATTGTTTATAGAGGTGTTTGGAATGAACATACAAGGATGAACCAGATTTTCTTTTTGATTTCCCATGATGTCAAACAAAGCGGCACTGAGTTTAAAGGTAGGACTTAAAATAAATCCACAGGTACACCACCAAGTTAAAATATGTCAATTAACTTATCTGACATTTCTAAAGCGAATTTTCGAATTTTCGAATTTTCCAACTTGTGTAAAGACCCAGTCAACTGACTGTACATAAACTTTTCACCCACTAGAATTGTGATACGGTGAATTATCTGAGTGCATAAAGTACATAGATGTCATAACTGACTTGCCAGAACTATAGTTTAACATGATAAATACATGTCTGTTTTAATGACACCTCATCTGTAAGTTCTTTATATTCAAACTAAAATGAAAACACAGTATAGGACGTTAATATGCTTGGAGAGAATTTGGGCTAAACAGTGATATTGCTGCTAATCAGCAGCAATTTGAGATTTGATCTCTCAACCATTTAATCTTTAGCTCAGAATCTTATCCACTGATCCACTGAAGAGCTATGCTCCTGTCTGTGTAACGTTTTATAAGTTTTCTTCATATGCTTACATAAATATCAGATTCTAAATACCTAAATCTGAATTTGAGCAACAAATTAAAGGGAAAAAACTGACCTAAACAGCTTACAGTAAGTGTCTTGATATATATTTATATAAATTCTACAATTCTCAGGAAATATTTCTTAATTGTTTCTGTACCTGTGTTTGTATTTGGTTAGTGTTCCTAAAGTTGTGTCAAAACCTGGCAAGAAAGTAAAAATTTCACACTTGCATGACTTTATTTGTTCCATCTTGTGGGATTCCAGTCCTGATGTTCTAATCTCAGTATGAAACTTTCTGGCAAGATTACAACAACCATGCACAGTGCAATACCCTATTTGTATCGGTTTTAGATATTTGTTTATAACACATTACCACTTCCCTCATTTCAAGTGATTTAATGATCAAAATGCATATAATAAAATGATTCATAGTGAATCACTGGAAAATAGCCCACTGAGAAATTCTTCATAAAAGGTCATATTCAACTCAAGAAAATTGCCTTGAAACGTACAGAAGACAGGTCTATGACATTTGGAAGACTACAAATGAAACGTTGTTTCCTGCCTATTAAGATAACATATAGTTATTCAGCACATCTTTAGCAGTATTTAAACCAAAGCGCATGTAAAAAAAAAATCTCTAACATGCTTTAGAGCTACTGCATATTACTGTATACCCATAGTTTCTTAGGAGGTGGAAATTTAAAAGGTCCTTATGGGTGAGCTAGAACTGCTAATGAATGTTAGACCTTCTGGTGTGAATACTCTTGCTCTCTATCATCGACTAAAATAGCGCAGCATCGAAAGAAGGACCTTTAGGTCTCTCTCTCTCTCTCTCTCTCTCTCTCTCTCTCGCTCTCTGCAGTTTCACATTTCACAGAGGGACTTAAATTATTCAGCTTAAAGTGTCTGGCATATTTCTCAAAAAAGACGAGAGAAAAATGTGCATCTTTGAACTGAGATTAAGACTGTCACCCATAACCATGCAGCAGTCTATTTTGTTCAGTGATGAACTACATTTTCTCCTGTTTTCCACCAGCTTAAAAAAACACCCCACAAATTGTTCAAACATTTAAAAAACGTTTGTTTGTTTGTTTGTTTGTTTGTTTGTTTGTTTGTTTGTTTGTTTGTTTGTTTAAATGGTGCCATGGGTGAAATTGAGGTGAAAATTTAAATGAAAATGAAATCACAGAAGACTGTATTAAACATAAAACAGTGTAGAGCTAATGCAGATAAATAAACTTTGCATTAAAAAAAAATTTTAAATACCTTTTATTAGTCTCAAGATGCACCTACAGCAGCACATCTCAGCTGAAAATCTTTAAAAATAGAATCTGAGGAGGGGTGCAATTATATTCCTTATAATATTTTCTGTCCATTTCTCACCTCCAGACTGAGGTGGGAAGTTCTGGGATATAGCTGTTTCGCGGAGTGCACAACAACTTCCTGACTGAGAGACATGATGGCCTGACAGGCACATTTTTCATCATCTCTCCACCTGATTACTACTGCAGAATGATTGATGAGAATCACAAGTGTCTGACTCCAGTACGTCACCAGGGGTCTGCAGCTGGATTGTTGAATGTCATTATGCTGTATCTGTGAGTGAGTGTTTCTGTGTACATATGAAGAGATTGCAGAGATAGACAAGAGCGATACAGAATAAAAACAAGCATTATTAGACAGACGCGTACACATGGAAACTTACAACATTTAAAATGAAAGCATCACGTCATAACAAACCACACAAAGATATCTTGTGGTACATAAAGCAGTCAGATGGAAGCTGATACTTTATATACTGTATATACAAACTGATAACTTATCTAACCAATCGACCTGACTTTAATGTGTGTATAAAAAGCATAACATGGAAAGGGTTATTAAAGTCTTCCATCTTTTCAATGACATTA
>QNUK01002020.1:0-20975 GCA_013621035.1 Clarias magur
CTTTATTACACTGCATCATTTTAATTGCTTGTTTAATTTCTTCCACATCCAAAGGAGCATCAAGATCTGCAGCAGCAGCCGTATCTATTGGGATGACATTTAAATCCCTTAAAAATGAAATCGAATCGTGGGAGTCTGATGGAGATTCAGATGAATATAAGGTAGAATAATATGATTTAAATACAGCATTGATACCTTCCGGATCAGATATCAAATTACCCGATGAGTCCTGGATCTGTGGAATCAAGCGACTACCTGCCTGTCGTCTTAACTGATGTGCCATGAGCCGACTAGCTTTATCACCGTATTCATGATAAGAACTACGAGTATGCAACAGGAGCCATTCAGCATCAGTTGTTAAAATGATATCAAGTTCAGTCTGCAGATCCAGATGCTGTTTAAACTGGACTTGAGCAGGGAAACTAGCCAATTGTTGGTGAAGGTGGAGAATAGCAGAAGTAAGCTCATGTAACTCTTGCAGTGCGACATCTATTTAAATTTTCAGAAAAAGAAATAATCTGGCCTCGGAGGTATGCCTTAAGTGTCTCTACACAGTGAGGAATAAGAAACTGTGCCGTCCTGGTTTGTAGCCATAAAGTCATCAATTGATGTTGCAATAAAATCTATAAATTTTCATCAGACAATAGCAGAGAATTAAACCTCGACGATGAAGAATATGGATGTTGTACAGACAACTGCATATCAACGCTGAGAGGAGCATGATCAGAAATAACAATAGCGTGGTATGAAACTGATGTTACTTTAGAAAGTAATAAGCTATCTATAAAAGAATAATCAATGCGGGAATATGACTGATGCACTTGTGAGAAAGCGGAAAATGTCTTAGCTTGAGGATTATAGAATCTCCAAGGGTCAACACATCCACTGCTAGACATAACCTCTGCAACTGACGTTGACATGGATGACACAGCCCTTACCTGAGAGCTAGAGCGGTCCATAACCGGATCCATTACACAGTTGAGCTCCCCAGCGAATATTAATGAGTGGCTATTCAGTGCGGGCAGAATCCCAAATAATCTATTCATGAAGGCAGGATCATCAAAGTTCCGTGCATAGACATTAACAAGAAGTACAGGTTTCCGTAACAGCAAGGCGACAACGATCAAGTATCTTCCATTTTTGTCAGCTATTACCTTATCACAAATAAATGGAACCCGCTTGTTAATTAGTATTGCAACCCCTTTAGCTCTGGAATTGAAATTTGAGTGAAAAACTTCGCTGACCCAGGGGCATTTCAGTTTAATCTGATCCTGACTTCTTAAGTGTGTCTCCTGCAAAAATACTATATCAGCACTTAGCCTCTTCAAATGAGAAAAGATCTTTGACCTTTTAATTGGATTTCCCATGCCTTTAACATTCCATGTTAAAAATCTAATTGTCGAATAGGCTGGTTTGGACAAAAAAACAGAAAAATTTGCCATCTACTCCACTAATCCACTGAAATCAAAGACATATTTCTGCGAAATCTGCGAAACAAAACCAAAGACACAAAAAACAAGCAAACAAAAAACAAGCAAAAAACCAAACACCCACCCCCCGCAAACAATCCCACCCATAAGCACGACCAATATTCACATCACTAGTTGATGTGAAACTATGTGCAGACTCCAGTTGGAGCCAACCCATACTCCTCACTCTCACAATTAGAAACCAAAGAAAAAAAGATGGAACCCTGCAGATCCCACTAATTACTAATAACAGAAATGCACAATATCTCAATCATTGCAACATTAAGCCCATTTTACTCCAACTTAGCCACCAACACCATACATACACATATACTTCAATCAAGAAACTCTGACAAAGACTACGACCAGACTCTTCATAATATCTTCTGGAAAACCCTGGAAAACCCTTTAAACAGAGTCTGGACCATAATAACTTAATAATAACTTGTAACTTAATAATCATAATCATAATCATAATCATAATAATCCTACAGCACAGTAGTATCGAGAAACTACTTCACCCCACTCACATGCTCAGATACTCATGAAACATTTGGTTCTGTTCGTTGAGATAATAAACTACTGACATATTCTTTAGCCAAGTCTGGTGAGTTAAACTGTTTCTCCACCTCATCATAAGTAAGACGCAGCTTTGCTGGATGAAGAAATCCAAATTTCACCCCCGGAATCTTCCGCAGCTGCTGACGGATATCATTGAAGGCAGATCGAGCACGAACAGTTTTTACAGTGAGATCCGGAAAGATGCTAATTTTCATATGATGAAATTTAAACTGCCTCACTTCCTGCGCACGCTGCAGATCCGCAGTACAGTCTGAGTGGTAATGCAACCTCACCACAACCGCTCGTGGACGAGATCTGGCTTCCAGGTCACTTATCTTCCAATTTAGCCACAGTGGCCATGAGAAAGTCCACCTTGTCCTCCAGCACGGTGATGTCGTCAGAACATGTAGAGAGTGACTGTTCCATATCCTTCACTGTACTTTTCAGTGCAAACATGCCAACTAAACTTTATTACAGATACTCGGTAATATAAAAAACTGTGCTTTAATATCGATTTTTAGTGGAATTCTACTCCATTTTTGAAAAACTCAACTCAACCCCATCTAACGCCTACCCGGACGTATTTTTGGGGAACTCCTGTTGGGAAACACTGTTCTGGGTGAGGCTCGTGGTATTGGGGGCTTCCTCCGGAAGCATGGGTAGTCAACTTGGCTGCAGGGAGCAGATTGATCCAAGTTTTTGGCCCTTCCTCTTTGAGAATTCCTACTTTAAGTCCACCTGTTTGTGAAAGACTGGGGAAGGAGGTTGTGGATGTTTTAGATAGCGTAGGTGCTATGACTCTATCTGCTCGACAAAATGCCACGTGTATCCCAAGCATTTCCACAAATGTACTGCTGCCTATTATAGAACGCTCACCACTTAGCACATCATACAGCTCATCTGTCGTCTCTGTGTGTTTTTAATTTCTGTGCCATAAGGGTGATTCCAAGCAAAGTTTGCAACAGAAAGAAGCGATAAACTGAGTCGGGCAGTTACAGGAATTCAAACACATATTGAACACACACACACACACACACACACACACACACACACGCACACACACACACACACACACACACACACACACACTACAATCTATAAATACTATACACAAACATACTACACACTTACATCCTAGACTTACACATACACACAACCATTACACATGCTTTCTAGACACATGTAAACACAGACGCTCAATACAAAAATATACTCACCTCCCAATCACACATAGCACACACACAGTACACATCATAAATAAACACAACAAATCAGAACCACAGACAAACAAACATGTCTCAAACACATCCTACGCATGTCTACGCACATGTCTACACACATTCTAGAATCCTACAAAAACAATGACCTGCTCAAGCATTTCAGTTGCCATGAAACCCATTTGACATTGAGTGACAGCTAACAAGAAAGACACATCCAGCCATTAAGCTTATGTCACATTTGTTTAAGAGGTCGTAAATTTTCCTCCACCTGTTCCCTGCTCTCGCTACAAAGCACAGTGTCATCTGCAAACGTTATGACCTGTCTCTGTTTAATCTCATCTGTCATCTTGTCCATTACCAGAGCAAACAAAAGGTGGGTTAGAGCCGATCTTTGATGCAGATCCACCTCCACCTTGAACTCTTCTGTCACACCTACAGCACAGGACCAACAGCCTTTGTACTCTTCATCCTCTGAAATGCCCGCCTCACCTTACTGTTACTAATATTTGCTACTTCCTGCTCCACAACACTGTCATCAGGACCAACAGCCTTTGCACTCTTCATCCTCTGTAATGCCCGCCTCACCTCACTCTTATTAATATTTCTTTTTTGCTACACACATATTATACATATTACACTCACACATGTTGCAACCTCAAACATACATACATCATTGATTTGGCAAATGTTTTACGTCGGATGCCCTCTCCAGACTATATCCAGACTTGGGACTGGCACAAGAAGACACTGGATTGCGCCCCCGTGGTTGCATTGCTTGTAATTAGATTTATTCTTATTATTTGAAAAAGCCACATGGTAAACTTCTTGACCTTCATCTTCAGAGAGCTCCTCGGTGGACAACCAGACCGGGGAATACTATCTGTCTGCCTTGGACGCATAAGTGTTCCTCGACTGACCATGCATGCGGCACAGTACTGGCATGAGCAAGTGGTGTTTATGTTAATTAACTGGGGACTGAGCGGCGTTAAGCAACCGAAATTGCCCGATGGCCCGACGTACCGATGTACATTCTTGACACCAACCTTTAGCAGCAGGTTCTTGGTGAAACTTCTAGACCCACTGTTCTAGGTGAGGCTCTGGGTCTTGAGGGCTTGCTCTGGGAACGTGGGTAGACGGTAGCCAAACTGGCTACAAGGAGCAAACTGATCACGCAATCCTAGGTTCCTTGTGGGAGGAGGATGAGATAGCTCAGACCCTATGATTCTATCTGCTTGACAAGATGGCACAAGTAACCCACCCATTTCCACAAACGTACTGAGACCTACTATGGAACGCTCACCACCTAGCATATCATACAGCCATTTGGCCTTCTCTGAACACACCAGACAAAAATGTCTCCGAACACACACACTCACACAGGACACATACATCTTAAAATAAAAAACACCACATATACACAAAAACACACACACATACATTGCACAGACATGAACTCCACAAATTACACTGTAATTGCCTAAAGACACTCACACAATACACAAACTTTACACATCCTATGCACACCCTATGCCTCCTAGACAAATGAAGACCAGGCCCTAGCACCTGCGCCATTACAGTCGTCACTGGGTTGAGCAAGCTTGAGGTGGGGTTTATCTTCATCGACCAGAGAATGAATGGTGGTAAGCAACCAAAATGAATGCTAGTTGTATCTTATATGGCCCGATGTACTTCTTGGCATTCACATTCAGCAGGAAGTTCTTGGGGGAACTTTCAGACCCAATGTCGTGGGTGAGGCTCTGGGCCTTGGGCTCTTGCTCTGGCCAAATTGGGGCCTACAGGGAGTAGATTGATCATCCTAGGTTCTTTGTGGGGCTGAGGGTGTAAGTTTTTAGCCCTACCGTTTTGAGAATACCTGAGAATTAATCCACATGTTTGTGAAACACTGGGAAAGGTGGTTGTGGGTGGTTCAAATAGCTCAGGCCCTATGACCCTAACTGCTTAACAAAGTGTCATGAGTAAAGAATTAATTTCAACAAATGTACTGCGGCCTACTACGGAATGCTCACCATTCTGCATCCGATGATGTCGCTGTCTCCAAGAACATCATCTCACGACCAACTAGAAACTTTACTGGATTTACTTGTGCACTTGTGAAGACCCTAGACTTCACCATCAGAACAGCAAGGGCCAAGCTTTCCCAGGCCATAGAGAGTCGAAGTGTGCGCAGGCCCAGAGAATGCTCATTCAGTCATGTGGCAGGGCATACAAACCATCACACCAAAAGGACATCACCAAGAGAAACTCACCGTCACTCGCCTGGGACGGCTCCATTCCATTCCTCGAATTGCAGAGGCTAACGGTCTCTGCAGGTAGGCGATCTGGTGTAGGCAGCATAACAACCTGTTTCTGAACGTTGCTAAAATAACAAACATGGTTGTTGACTTCAGGAGGAGACAGAGCGGCCACTCTCTGATGAATATCAACTGCTCCTGTGTGGAGATCGTCAACAGCACCAAATTCCTGGTTGGCCATCTGGACGAGAACCTTACTCAGTCCCTCAATACCAGCTCCTTGTACACGAGGACACTGATCAACAACAATCTTCAAATGGTTCACACCAACCTGCAATTGCTCTTTTGCACAATATCCATTACTTGTTATATCTGTATATATCTCGTTATATCTTTGCTACTACTTCAAAGGAATGTGTCCTGATGAGAAATGAGTCCTCAACTCATTACGTCATCAGCACAAAGTAATGAAATGTTTCATGTTGTCACGTTGTGATTTTGGTACTCTTGTTTGCACATTTGCACGAGTAATGTGTTTCATTTTATTCATAAATTTTATTATACATCATTTTATTCTATAAACTATAAACAAAAAACTGTTTTCTGTATTTATATATTTTTCCTCTTTTCTTCTTTCATATTTAGTTTCACGTTTTCCTATTCATACTCTATTAAATTATTAGTATAGTCATATTCTTTGTTTGAATACTCTTTTTTTTTTCTTTTTTATGCTTGGTTCATGCACGGTTGTCAAAGCATTTCTCTGAATATCAATTTGTGTATGATTGTGTATTTGACAAATAAAATTTGAAATTAAATTGAATATTCACATTTATTAACATGATCATGAATTTAGCAACTTCGACATTCATTTAACATTGCTTCCTTTTTAACTGTATGTAAAAAACATAAGGGTGTGAATCAGCTTTCATATGAAGTGAAAATGAAATTTGTGAATATTGGAAAAGTGAAAGAAATAAATTCCAAAACATTCATGAATTCTGGCATACATGTTGAATAAGAACTTTTTTGTTATTCTTTTTCACCTTTGAGTAAGAAAACAGAATATATGACCATGCATTAGTTGAGAGAGAGAGAGAGACAATCGCTTTCCTGGGCAAGGACAGCGCTAAGAACATGGTAAACGCTTAAGCTCAGCATGAGAAGCATGAACGTGTGAAAAGGATGATAATTTTACACTTTCATGGATTCTGGCATGAATGTTGCATGTCTACTTTTTTTGTTAGTCTTTTTCACATTTTCGGCTTTGAAAGTGCATATTAATACGTTTGGTGTGTTTGACATGTCCATGCCTTAATTGTGTGAGAAAACCGCTTTCCTGAGCTCGTACACCGCTAAGGACACGGCAAACGCTTTCTCTCAGCATGAGACGCATAAAAATGAAAGGAATGATAATTTCCAACATTTTCAGGCATTATGACATAGATTTTGATTAACTACTTTTTTCTTGGTCTTTTTCACATTTTGAGCATAAAAAGTGCATATTAATACGTTTTGTGTGTTTTACATGTCCATGCCTTAATTGTGTGAGAAAACCGCTTTCCTGAGCTCGTACAGCGTTAAGAACACGGCAAACGCTTTATCTCATCAGGCGAACCATAAAACTGAAACTGATGATCATTTCCAATACTTTCATGGATTCTGGCATGAATGTTGCATGTCTACTTTGTTGTTAATCTTTTTCACATTCTTTAGCTTTGAAAGTGCATATGAACTCATTTTGTGTGTTTTACATGCCCATGCCTTAGTTATGTGAGAAAACCGCTTTCCTGAGGTCGGACAGCGCTAAGAACACGGCAAACGCTTTATCTCATCAGGCGAAGCATAAAAGTGAAAGGGATGATCATTTCCAACATTTTCATGGATTCTGGCATGAATGTTGCATGTCTACTTTTTTGTTAGTCTTTTTCACATTTTCAGCTTTGAAAGTGCATATGAACTCATTTTGTGTGTTTTACATGTCCATGCCTTAATTGTGTGAGAAAACCGCTTTCCTGAGCTCGTACAGCGCTAAGGACACGGCAAACGCTTTCTCTCAGCATGAGACGCATAAAAGTGAAAGGAATGATCATTTCCAAAATTTTCAGGCATTATGACAGATTTTGAATAACTACTTTTTTCTTGGTCTTTTTCACATTTTGAGCATAAAAAGTGCATATTAATACGTTTTGTGTGTTTTACATGTTCATGCCTTATTTGTGTGAGAAAACCGCTTTCCTGAGCTCGTACAGCGCTAAGGACACGGTAAACGCTTTATCTCATCAGGGGAAGCATAAAAGTGAAAGGGATGATCATTTCCAACATTTTCATGGATTCTGCCATGAATGTTGCATATCTACTTTTTTGTTAGTCTTTTTCACATTTTTAGCTTTGAAAGTGCATATGAACTCATTTTGTGTGTTTTACATGTCCATGCTTTAATTGTGTGAGAAAACCGCTTTCCTGAGCTCGTACACCGCTAAGGACACGGCAAACGCTTTCTCTCAGCATGAGACGCATAAAAGTGAAAGGAATGATCATTTCCAACATTTTCAGGCATTATGACATAGATTTTGATTAACTACTTTTTTCTTGGTCTTTTTCACATTTTGAGCATAAAAAGTGCATATTAATACGTTTTGTGTGTTTTACATGTTCATGCCTTATTTGTGTGAGAAAACCGCTTTCCTGAGCTCGTACAGCGCTAAGAACACGGCAAACGCTTTATCTCATCAGGCGAACCATAAAACTGAAACTGATGATCATTTCCAATACTTTCATGGATTCTGGCATGAATGTTGCATGTCTACTTTGTTGTTAATCTTTTTCACATTTTCAGCTTTGAAAGTGCATATGAACTCATTTTGTGTTTTTTACATGACCATGCCTTAGTTATGTGAGAAAACCGCTTTCCTGAGGTCGGACAGCGCTAAGAACACGGCAAACGCTTTATCTCATCAGGCGAACCATAAAAGTGAAACGGATGATCATTTCCAATACTTTCATGGATTCTGGCATGAATGTTGCATGTCTACTTTGTTGTTACTTTTTCACATTTTTTAGCTTTGAAAGTGCATATGAACTCATTTTGTGTGTTTTACATGTCCATGCCTTAGTAGTGTGAGAAAACCGCTTTCCTGAGCTCGTACAGCGCTAAGAACACGGCAAACGCTTTATTCATCAGGCGAAGCATAAAAGTGCAAGGAATCATCATTTCCAACACTTTCATGCATTCGGGCATAAATGTTGAATAACTTTTTTTTTTATTGGTCTTATTCACATTTTGAGCATAAAAAGTGTGTATTAATACGTTTTGTGTGTTTTTCATATCCATGTCGTAGTTGATTGAAAAAAGCGCTTTCCTGAGCTCGTACAGCGCTAAGATCATGGCTAACGCTTTCTCTCATCATGAGACGCATGATCATTCCTAACACAGTCATGCATTCTGACATTCATGCTGAGTACATACACACACACAGACACCTAGACACACAGACACACAGACACACCCACACACACACACACACACACACACACACAGACACACACACACACACACACACACACACACACACACACACACACACACACACACACACACACACACACACACACACACACACACACACACACACACACACACACACACACACACACACACACACAGTCATTCAGATAAGCCATTGAGGTGCACTAGGAGGCCTGGCAGATTTCCAGTGGTTCAGAATACGGCGCCTAGCTAATAAAGAAGTAAATGCCAAAATGTCCAGTTATTTGGAACTGAACTGAGACCAGACCCGTGGAACCCCAAAATTTGCAATAGCAGGGCAAACATCAATATCAACCCTGAGCACCTTGGACATCACTGTAAAGTAGTTAACCCAGTAATTTTGCAGTTTAGAACAAGTGAAAAACATGTGACTTAAAGTACACTGAGATGATTGACATCTGTCACATCTGTCCTCTACAGCAGAATATATTACAGATAGGCGGGCCTTAGAAAAATGAACTGTGTATTACTTTAAATTTTATAAGGCTCAGACGAGCACATATTGTACTAAACGTATTCTGTCCAAAGCAGCGGCCCACCATTCCTCTTTAAACTCCTCTCCAAGCTCCCCCTCCCAGGCTCTTCTAATTTCATCAATAACACTCCCATCTAAAGATAATAACCGACCATAAATTCTTGACATTTGTGACTTATGGTGAGGGTTAAACTTGAAAAATTCTTCCTATTCTTGCATAGGAGGTAAAGAGGGGTAGCCAGGAAACAGAGTGCCAGCACAATGTCTAACCTGTAAAAACCGAAACAGATGGGAATCAGGCAGCCCCAGTTCTGAAGACAACTGTAGATAATTGCAAAAGGTACCTTCTTTATATAGGTCTTGAAAGCATCTAATGCCTTTTCCGTACCATTGCTTAAAAACAGGGTCAGTAATAGATGGTGGAAACATGTCCTGTAACGGCATTAATGATGAGGCAGAGATAAATTTGAAATGTCGCCTGAATTGACCCCAGATCCGAAGGGTGGATAAGGATACTATGTGTTAAGGAAGTAACTTTACAAGATAGGGGTGAAGTAAGCAATGCCAATAATGAGGTAGATAGACATGAACTTGCCTCCAATCTGCACCACAGTGCGCTGGATGGATTGAGCCAAAATGTTAATTTATGAACATTTGCTGACCAGTAGTAAAACATAAAATTGGGAAGAGCTAGCCCACCACTAAGCCGACATCTCTGAAGTACTGATTTACGAATTCTGGGCACTTTACCACCCCACATAAAGTGGGTAACAATCTGGTCGATAGATTTAAAGAAGCGCTTAGGAAGAAATAACGGAATGCCTCAAAGCAATCGACAATGGTTCAATGGCCAATGCAAACAACAGCGGGGAAAGTGGACACCCCTGCCTTGTTCCCCGTCTCAGATTAAAATAGCTGGATCTTACGTTATTGGTGTGTATGCTAGCCTGGGGAGAAGCATATAAAAGAGATATATCCAAGAGATAAATTCATTCCTAAACCCACATTTTTGAAGCACAGCAAAAAGATATTTCCACTCCACTCGGTCAGATGCTTTCTCAGCATCAAATGTAATCACAACCTCAGGTGTTACAGCAGAATGTTTGCAGTGCATTACATTTAAAAGAGTGCGAACATTAAAATATAACTGTCTCCCCCTAATGAAACCTCTTTGTTCCTCAGATATGATCTTTGGAACTATGGTTTCCAGGCGAAAAGCCAACACTTTGGCCAAGATCTTGGCATCTACATTCTGTCTGTAGGAGCTACACGACTTGGGATCTTTATCCTTCTTTAAGAGCAGAATTATGGATGCTTGTGTTAGTGTCTCTGGGAGGAAACCCTTCTCTAAGGATTCCACATACACATTTAAAAGTAAAGGGACCAATTTACTTTGAAATTTCTTGAAAAACTCAACTGGAAAACCATCAGGCCCAGGTTCTTTATTACACTGCATCATTTTAATTGCTTGTTTAATTTCTTCCACATCCAAAGGAGCATCAAGATCTGCAGCAGCAGCCGTATCTATTGGGATGACATTTAAATCCCTTAAAAATGAAATCAAATCGTGGGAGTCTGATGGAGATTCAGATGAATATAAGGTAGAATAATATGATTTAAATACAGCATTGATACCTTCCGGATCAGATATCAAATTACCCGATGAGTCCTGGATCTGTGGAATCAAGCGACTACCTGCCTGTCGTCTTAACTGATGTGCCATGAGCCGACTAGCTTTATCACCGTATTCATGATAAGAACTACGAGTATGCAACAGGAGCCATTCAGCATCAGTTGTTAAAATGATATCAAGTTCAGTCTGCAGATCCAGATGCTGTTTAAACTGGACTTGAGCAGGGAAACTAGCCAATTGTTGGTGAAGGTGGAGAATAGCAGAAGTAAGCTCATGTAACTCTTGCAGTGCGACATCTATTTAAATTTTCAGAAAAAGAAATAATCTGGCCTCGGAGGTATGCCTTAAGTGTCTCTACACAGTGAGGAATAAGAAACTGTGCCGTCCTGGTTTGTAGCCATAAAGTCATCAATTGATGTTGCAATAAAATCTATAAATTTTCATCAGACAATAGCAGAGAATTAAACCTCGACGATGAAGAATATGGATGTTGTACAGACAACTGCATATCAACGCTGAGAGGAGCATGATCAGAAATAACAATAGCGTGGTATGAAACTGATGTTACTTTAGAAAGTAATAAGCTATCTATAAAAGAATAATCAATGCGGGAATATGACTGATGCACTTGTGAGAAAGCGGAAAATGTCTTAGCTTGAGGATTATAGAATCTCCAAGGGTCAACACATCCACTGCTAGACATAAACTCTGCAACTGACGTTGACATGGATGACACAGCCCTTACCTGAGAGCTAGAGCGGTCCATAACCGGATCCATTACACAGTTGAGCTCCCCAGCGAATATTAATGAGTGGCTATTCAGTGCGGGCAGAATCCCAAATAATCTATTCATGAAGGCAGGATCATCAAAGTTCCGTGCATAGACATTAACAAGAAGTACAGGTTTCCGTAACAGCAAGGCGACAACGATCAAGTATCTTCCATTTTTGTCAGCTATTACCTTATCACAAATAAATGGAACCCGCTTGTTAATTAGTATTGCAACCCCTTTAGCTCTGGAATTGAAATTTGAGTGAAAAACTTCGCTGACCCAGGGGCATTTCAGTTTAATCTGATCCTGACTTCTTAAGTGTGTCTCCTGCAAAAATACTATATCAGCACTTAGCCTCTTCAAATGAGAAAAGATCTTTGACCTTTTAATTGGATTTCCCATGCCTTTAACATTCCATGTTAAAAATCTAATTGTCGAATAGGCTGGTTTGGACAAAAAAACAGAAAAATTTGCCATCTACTCCACTAATCCACTGAAATCAAAGACATATTTCTGCGAAATCTGCGAAACAAAACCAAAGACACAAAAAACAAGCAAACAAAAAACAAGCAAAAAACCAAACACCCACCCCCCGCAAACAATCCCACCCATAAGCACGACCAATATTCACATCACTAGTTGATGTGAAACTATGTGCAGACTCCAGTTGGAGCCAACCCATACTCCTCACTCTCACGATTAGAAACCAAAGAAAAAAAGATGGAACCCTGCAGATCCCACTAATTACTAATAACAGAAATGCACAATATCTCAATCATTGCAACATTAAGCCCATTTTACTCCAACTTAGCCACCAACACCATACATACACATATACTTCAATCAAGAAACTCTGACAAAGACTACGACCAGACTCTTCATAATATCTTCTGGAAAACCCTGGAAAACCCTTTAAACAGAGTCTGGACCATAATAACTTAATAATAACTTGTAACTTAATAATCATAATCATAATCATAATCATAATAATCCTACAGCACAGTAGTATCGAGAAACTACTTCACCCCACTCACATGCTCAGATACTCATGAAACATTTGGTTCTGTTCGTTGAGATAATAAACTACTGACATATTCTTTAGCCAAGTCTGGTGAGTTAAACTGTTTCTCCACCTCATCATAAGTAAGACGCAGCTTTGCTGGATGAAGAAATCCAAATTTCACCCCCGGAATCTTCCGCAGCTGCTGACGGATATCATTGAAGGCAGATCGAGCACGAACAGTTTTTACAGTGAGATCCGGAAAGATGCTAATTTTCATATGATCAAATTTAAACTGCCTCACTTCCTGCGCACGCTGCAGATCCGCAGTACAGTCTGAGTGGTAATGCAACCTCACCACAACCGCTCGTGGACGAGATCTGGCTTCCAGGTCACTTATCTTCCAATTTAGCCACAGTGGCCATGAGAAAGTCCACCTTGTCCTCCAGCACGGTGATGTCGTCAGAACATGTAGAGAGTGACTGTTCCATATCCTTCACTGTACTTTTCAGTGCAAACATGCCAACTAAACTTTATTACAGATACTCGGTAATATAAAAAACTGTGCTTTAATATCGATTTTTAGTGGAATTCTACTCCATTTTTGAAAAACTCAACTCAACCCCATCTAACGCCTAACCGGACGTATTTTTGGGGAACTCCTGTTGGGAAACACTGTTCTGGGTGAGGCTCGTGGTATTGGGGGCTTCCTCCGGAAGCATGGGTAGTCAACTTGGCTGCAGGGAGCAGATTGATCCAAGTTTTTGGCCCTTCCTCTTTGAGAATACCTACTTTAAGTCCACCTGTTTGTGAAAGACTGGGGAAGGAGGTTGTGGATGTTTTAGATAGCGTAGGTGCTATGACTCTATCTGCTCGACAAAATGCCACGTGTATCCCAAGCATTTCCACAAATGTACTGCTGCCTATTATAGAACGCTCACCACTTAGCACATCATACAGCTCATCTGTCGTCTCTGTGTGTTTTTAATTTCTGTGCCATAAGGGTGATTCCAAGCAAAGTTTGCAACAGAAAGAAGCGATAAACTGAGTCGGGCAGTTACAGGAATTCAAACACATATTGAACACACACACACACACGCACACACAACACGCACACACACACACACACACACACACACACACACTACAATCTATAAATACTATACACAAACATACTACACACTTACATCCTAGACTTACACATACACACAACCATTACACATGCTTTCTAGACACATGTAAACACAGACGCTCAATACAAAAATATACTCACCTCCCAATCACACATAGCACACACACAGTACACATCATAAATAAACACAACAAATCAGAACCACAGACAAACAAACATGTCTCAAACACATCCTACGCATGTCTACGCACATGTCTACACACATTCTAGAATCCTACAAAAACAATGACCTGCTCAAGCATTTCAGTTGCCATGAAACCCATTTGACATTGAGTGACAGCTAACAAGAAAGACACATCCAGCCATTAAGCTTATGTCACATTTGTTTAAGAGGTCGTAAATTTTCCTCCACCTGTTCCCTGCTCTCGCTACAAAGCACAGTGTCATCTGCAAACGTTATGACCTGTCTCTGTTTAATCTCATCTGTCATCTTGTCCATTACCAGAGCAAACAAAAGGTGGGTTAGAGCCGATCTTTGATGCAGATCCACCTCCACCTTGAACTCTTCTGTCACACCTACAGCACAGGACCAACAGCCTTTGTACTCTTCATCCTCTGAAATGCCCGCCTCACCTTACTGTTACTAATATTTGCTACTTCCTGCTCCACAACACTGTCATCAGGACCAACAGCCTTTGCACTCTTCATCCTCTGTAATGCCCGCCTCACCTCACTCTTATTAATATTTCTTTTTTGCTACACACATACTATACATATTACACTCACACATGTTGCAACCTCAAACATACATACATCATTGATTTGGCAAATGTTTTACGTCGGATGCCCTCTCCAGACTATATCCAGACTTGGGACTGGCACAAGAAGACACTGGATTGCGCCCCCGTGGTTGCATTGCTTGTAATTAGATTTATTCTTATTATTTGAAAAAGCCGCATGGTAAACTTCTTGGCCTTCATCTTCAGAGAGCTCCTCGGTGGACAACCAGACCGGGGAATACTATCTGTCTGCCTTGGACGCATAAGTGTTCCTCGACTGACCATGCATGCGGCACAGTACTGGCATGAGCAAGTGGTGTTTATGTTAATTAACTGGGGACTGAGCGGCGTTAAGCAACCGAAATTGCCCGATGGCCCGACGTACCGATGTACATTCTTGACACCAACCTTTAGCAGCAGGTTCTTGGTGAAACTTCTAGACCCACTGTTCTAGGTGAGGCTCTGGGTCTTGAGGGCTTGCTCTGGGAACGTGGGTAGACGGTAGCCAAACTGGCTACAAGGAGCAAACTGATCACGCAATCCTAGGTTCCTTGTGGGAGGAGGATGAGATAGCTCAGACCCTATGATTCTATCTGCTTGACAAGATGGCACAAGTAACCCACCCATTTCCACAAACGTACTGAGACCTACTATGGAACGCTCACCACCTAGCATATCATACAGCCATTTGGCCTTCTCTGAACACACCAGACAAAAATGTCTCCGAACACACACACTCACACAGGACACATACATCTTAAAATAAAAAACACCACATATACACAAAAACACACACACATACATTGCACAGACATGAACTCCACAAATTACACTGTAATTGCCTAAAGACACTCACACAATACACAAACTTTACACATCCTATGCACACCCTATGCCTCCTAGACAAATGAAGACCAGGCCCTAGCACCTGCGCCATTACAGTCGTCACTGGGTTGAGCAAGCTTGAGGTGGGGTTTATCTTCATCGACCAGAGAATGAATGGTGGTAAGCAACCAAAATGAATGCTAGTTGTATCTTTTATGGACCGATGTACTTCTTGGCATTCACATTCAGCAGGAAGTTCTTGGGGGAACTTTCAGACCCAATGTCGTGGGTGAGGCTCTGGGCCTTGGGCTCTTGCTCTGGCCAAATTGGGGCCTACAGGGAGTAGATTGATCATCCTAGGTTCTTTGTGGGGCTGAGGGTGTAAGTTTTTAGCCCTACCGTTTTGAGAATACCTGAGAATTAATCCACATGTTTGTGAAACACTGGGAAAGGTGGTTGTGGGTGGTTCAAATAGCTCAGGCCCTATGACCCTAACTGCTTAACAAAGTGTCATGAGTAAAGAATTAATTTCAACAAATGTACTGCGGCCTACTACGGAATGCTCACCATTCTGCATCCGATGATGTCGCTGTCTCCAAGAACATCATCTCACGACCAACTAGAAACTTTACTGGATTTACTTGTGCACTTGTGAAGACCCTAGACTTCACCATCAGAACAGCAAGGGCCAAGCTTTCCCAGGCCATAGAGAGTCGAAGTGTGCGCAGGCCCAGAGAATGCTCATTCAGTCATGTGGCAGGGCATACAAACCATCACACCAAAAGGACATCACCAAGAGAAACTCACCGTCACTCGCCTGGGACGGCTCCATTCCATTCCTCGAATTGCAGAGGCTAACGGTCTCTGCAGGTAGGCGATCTGGTGTAGGCAGCATAACAACCTGTTTCTGAACGTTGCTAAAATAACAAACATGGTTGTTGACTTCAGGAGGAGACAGAGCGGCCACTCTCTGATGAATATCAACTGCTCCTGTGTGGAGATCGTCAACAGCACCAAATTCCTGGTTGGCCATCTGGACGAGAACCTTACTCAGTCCCTCAATACCAGCTCCTTGTACACGAGGACATTGATCAACAACAATCTTCAAATGGTTCACACCAACCTGCAATTGCTCTTTTGCACAATATCCATTACTTGTTATATCTGTATATATCTCGTTATATCTTTGCTACTACTTCAAAGGAATGTGTCCTGATGAGAAATGAGTCCTCAACTCATTACGTCATCAGCACAAAGTAATGAAATGTTTCATGTTGTCACGTTGTGATTTTGGTACTCTTGTTTGCACATTTGCACGAGTAATGTGTTTCATTTTATTCATAAATTTTATTATACATCATTTTATTCTATAAACTATAAACAAAAACTGTTTTCTGTATTTATATATTTTTCCTCTTTTCTTCTTTCATATTTAGTTTCACATTTTCCTATTCATACTCTATTAAATTATTAGTATAGTCATATTCTTTGTTTGAATACTCTTTTTTTTTCTTTTTTATGCTTGGTTCATGCACGGTTGTCAAAGCATTTCTCTGAATATCAATTTGTGTATGATTGTGTATTTGACAAATAAAATTTGAAATTAAATTGAAACAAATATTCACATTTATTAACATGATCATGAATTTAGCAACTTCGACATTCATTTAACATTGCTTCCTTTTTAACTGTATGTAAAAAACATAAGGGTGTGAATCAGCTTTCACATGAAGTGAAAATGAAATTTGTGAATATTGGAAAAGTGAAAGAAATAAATTCCAAAACATTCATGAATTCTATATATATACATGTTGAATAAGAACTTTTTTGTTATTCTTTTTCACCTTTGAGTAAGAAAACAGAATATATGACCATGCATTAGTTGAAAGAGAGAGAGAGACAATCGCTTTCCTGGGCAAGGACAGCGCTAAGAACATGGTAAACGCTTAAGCTCAGCATGAGAAGCATGAACGTGTGAAAAGGATGATAATTTTACACTTTCATGGATTCTGGCATGAATGTTGCATGTCTACTTTTTTTGT
The DNA here is from genome assembly GCA_013621035.1 of Clarias magur. Taxonomy (NCBI): domain Eukaryota; kingdom Metazoa; phylum Chordata; class Actinopteri; order Siluriformes; family Clariidae; genus Clarias; species Clarias magur. The sequence continues at coordinate 17,711 of QNUK01002020.1, forward strand.
TAGTCTTTTTCACATTTTCGGCTTTGAAAGTGCATATTAATACGTTTGGTGTGTTTTACATGTCCATGCCTTAATTGTGTGAGAAAACCGCTTTCCTGAGCTCGTACACCGCTAAGGACACGGCAAACGCTTTCTCTCAGCATGAGACGCATAAAAATGAAAGGAATGATAATTTCCAACATTTTCAGGCATTATGACATAGATTTTGATTAACTACTTTTTTCTTGGTCTTTTTCACATTTTGAGCATAAAAAGTGCATATTAATACGTTTTGTGTGTTTTACATGTCCATGCATTAGTAGTGTGAGAAAACCGCTTTCCTGAGCTCGTACAGAGCAAAGAACACGGCAAACGCTTTACCTCATCATCAGAGGCATAAAAGTGAAAGGAATAATCATTTCCAACACTTTCATGCATTCGGACATAAATGTAGAATAACATCTTTTTTGGTAGTCTTTTTCACATTTTGAGCATAAAAAGTGCATATTAATACGTTTTGTGTGTTTTACATGTCCATGCATTAGTAGTGTGAGAAAACCGCTTTCCTGAGCTCGGACAGCGTTAAGAACACGGCAAACGCTTTATCTCATCAGGCGAACCATAAAACTGAAACTGATGATCATTTCCAATACTTTCATGGATTCTGGCATGAATGTTGCATGTCTACTTTGTTGTTAATCTTTTTCACATTCTTTAGCTTTGAAAGTGCATATGAACTCATTTTGTGTGTTTTACATGCCCATGCCTTAGTTATGTGAGAAAACCGCTTTCCTGAGGTCGGACAGCGCTAAGAACACGGCAAACGCTTTATCTCATCAGGCGAAGCATAAAAGTGAAAGGGATGATCATTTCCAACATTTTCATGGATTATGACATAGATTTTGATTAACTACTTTTTTCTTGGTCTTTTTCACATTTTGAGCATAAAAAGTGCATATTAATACGTTTTGTGTGTTTTACATGTCCATGCATTAGTAGTGTGAGAAAACCGCTTTCCTGAGCTCGTACAGCGTTAAGAACACGGCAAACGCTTTATCTCATCAGGCGAACCATAAAACTGAAACTGATGATCATTTCCAATACTTTCATGGATTCTGGCATGAATGTTGCATGTCTACTTTGTTGTTAATCTTTTTCACATTCTTTAGCTTTGAAAGTGCATATGAACTCATTTTGTGTGTTTTACATGCCCATGCCTTAGTTATGTGAGAAAACCGCTTTCCTGAGGTCGGACAGCGCTAAGAACACGGCAAACGCTTTATCTCATCAGGCGAAGCATAAAAGTGAAAGGGATGATCATTTCCAACATTTTCATGGATTCTGGCATGAATGTTGCATGTCTACTTTTTTGTTAGTCTTTTTCACATTTTCAGCTTTGAAAGTGCATATGAACTCATTTTGTGTGTTTTACATGTCCATGCCTTAATTGTGTGAGAAAACCGCTTTCCTGAGCTCGTACAGCGCTAAGGACACGGCAAACGCTTTCTCTCAGCATGAGACGCATAAAAGTGAAAGGAATGATCATTTCCAAAATTTTCAGGCATTATGACAGATTTTGAATAACTACTTTTTTCTTGGTCTTTTTCACATTTTGAGCATAAAAAGTGCATATTAATACGTTTTGTGTGTTTTACATGTTCATGCCTTATTTGTGTGAGAAAACCGCTTTCCTGAGCTCGTACAGCGCTAAGGACACGGTAAACGCTTTATCTCATCAGGGGAAGCATAAAAGTGAAAGGGATGATCATTTCCAACATTTTCATGGATTCTGCCATGAATGTTGCATATCTACTTTTTTGTTAGTCTTTTTCACATTTTCAGCTTTGAAAGTGCATATGAACTCATTTTGTGTGTTTTACATGTCCATGCTTTAATTGTGTGAGAAAACCGCTTTCCTGAGCTCGTACACCGCTAAGTACACGGCAAACGCTTTCTCTCAGCATAAGACGCATAAAAGTGAAAGGAATGATCATTTCCAACATTTTCAGGCATTATGACATAGATTTTGATTAACTACTTTTTTCTTGGTCTTTTTCACATTTTGAGCATAAAAAGTGCATATTAATACGTTTTGTGTGTTTTATATGTTCATGCCTTATTTGTGTGAGAAAACCGCTTTCCTGAGCTCGTACAGCGCTAAGAACACGGCAAACGGTTTATCTCATCAGGCGAACCATAAAACTGAAACTGATGATCATTTCCAATACTTTCATGGATTCTGGCATGAATGTTGCATGTCTACTTTGTTGTTAATCTTTTTCACATTCTTTAGCTTTGAAAGTGCATATGAACTCATTTTGTGTGTTTTACATGCCCATGCCTTAGTTATGTGAGAAAACCGCTTTCCTGAGGTTGGACAGCGCTAAGAACACGGCAAACGCTGTATATCAGCATGAAAAGCATAAAAGTGAAAGGGATGATCATTTCCAACACTTTCATGGATTCTGGCATGAATGGTGCATGTCTACTTTTTTGTTAGTCTTTTTCACATTTTCAGCTTTGAAAGTGCATATGAACTCATTTTGTGTTTTTTACATGACCATGCCTTAGTTATGTGAGAAAACCGCTTTCCTGAGGTCGGACAGCGCTAAGAACACGGCAAACGCTTTATTCATCAGGCGAACCATAAAAGTGAAACGGATGATCATTTCCAATACTTTCATGGATTCTGGCATGAATGTTGCATGTCTACTTTGTTGTTACTTTTTCACATTTTTTAGCTTTAAAAGTGCATATGAACTCATTTTGTGTGTTTTACATGTCCATGCCTTAGTAGTGTGAGAAAACCGCTTTCCTGAGCTCGTACAGCGCTAAGAACACGGCAAACGCTTTATTCATCAGTCGAAGCATAAAAGTGCAAGGAATCATCATTTCCAACACTTTCATGCATTCGGGCATAAATGTTGAATAACTTTTTTTTTATTGGTCTTATTCACATTTTGAGCATAAAAAGTGTGTATTCATACGTTTTGTGTGTTTTTCATATCCATGTCGAAGTTGATTGAAAAAAGCGCTTTCCTGAGCTCGTACAGCGCTAAGATCATGGCTAACGCTTTCTCTCATCATGAGACGCATAAAAGTGAAAGGAATGATCATTCCTAACACAGTCATGCATTCTGACATTCATGCTGAGTACATACACACACACAGACACCTAGACACACAGACACACAGACACACCCACACCCACACACACACACACACACACACAGACACACACACACACACAGACACACACACACACACACACACACACACACACACA
>QNUK01002021.1:0-20962 GCA_013621035.1 Clarias magur
ACACAACTAATGCATGGTCATGTAAAACACAAAATAAATTTATATCAAGTTTTTATGATCAAAATATGTAAAATACTAACAAAAAAGTTGTTATTCATCATGTATGCCAGAATGCATGAAAATGTTGGAAATTATCATTCCTTTCACTTTTATGCTCCTCGTGCTGAGATAAAGCGTTTGCTGTGTTCTTAGCGCTGTACGAGCTCAGGAAAGCGGTTTTCGCACACAACTAATGCATGGTCACGAAAAAACACAAAATAAGTTTATATCAAGTTTTTATGATCAACATGTGTGAAATATTAACAGAAAAAATTGTTATTCATCATGTATGCCAGAATGCATGAATTTGATGGAAATTAGTATTCCTTTCAGTTTTATGCTCCTCGTGCTGAGATGAAGCGTTTGCTGTGTTCTTAGCGCTGTACGAGCTCAGGAAAGCGGTTTTCGCACACAACTAATGCATGGTCACGAAAAAACACAAAATAAGTTTATATCAAGTTTTTATGATCAAATGTGTGAAATATTAACAAAAAAATTGTTATTCATCATGTATGCCAGAATGCCTGAATGTGATGGAAATTAGCATTCCTTTCAGTTTTATGCTCCTCGTGCTGAGATAAAGCGTTTGCTGTGTTCTTAGCACTGTACGAGCTCAGGAAAGCGGGTTTCGCACACAACTAATGCATGGTCATATAAAACAAAATTTTTATGCTCAAAATGTGAAAAAGACTTTCAAAAAAAGTTGATATTCAACATTCATGCCAGATTGCGTGAAAGTTTGGAAAATTATATGTCCTTTAAGTTTTATGCTTGTCATTCGGAGATAAAGCGTTTGCTGTGTTCTTAGAGCTGTACTGGCTCAGGAAAGCGGTTTTCTCTCACTATTAATGCATGGTCATGTAAAACACACAAAACGAATTTATATGCAGTTTTTATGCTCAAAATGTGACAACGACTAACAAAAAAGGTGTTATTCATCATGTATGCCAGAATGCACGAAAGTGTTGGAAATTATCATTCCTTTCAGTTTCATGCTCCCCGTGCTGCGATAAAGCGTTTGCTGTGTTCTTAGCGCTGTACGAGCTCAGGAAAGCGGTTTTCTCACACAACTAATGCATGGTCATGTAAAACACACAAATCGAATTTATATGCAGTTTTTATGCTCAAAATGTGAAAAAAACTAACCTTAACGTTGTTATTTAACAAGCAAATGCATGAAAATGCCGGAAATTATAATTCCTTATTCCTTTCACTGTTAGGTTGCCGTCTTCTTAGAGGTGTCCATGCGTAGGAAACCGGTTTTTTTCACACCTAATGAATGTTCGGGCATGTAAAACATACACAACGAGTTCATATGCAATGTTCATGCTCTAAATGTGTAAAGGAATAACAAAAGAAATTGTAATTCAACATGTATGCCAGAATTCTTGAATGTTTTGGAAATTATTTCTTTCGCTTCGCTTCTAATATACAGAAATCTAATTTTCACTTCATGTGAAAGGTCATTTTCACCCTTATGTTTTTACATACAGGTAATAAGGAAGCAATGTTAAAATGATTGACATAAACTTGCTAAATTAATACATAGCGTAATAGTTCAAACTCGAACCTCAATTAAATTTCTAGTTTTATTTGTCAAACACACAAAACATACAAAAAATGATATTCAGAGAAATGCTTTGACAACGGTGCATAAAAACAGAAAAGAGTATTCAAACAAAGAATATAACTATAATAATAAATTAATAGACTATGAATAAGAAAACGTGCAAATAATTATGAAATAATGAAAAAAATTATATAAATACAGAAAACAGCTTTTGGTTTATAGTTTATAGAATTAAGTAATGAGGATACCTTCTGTAAGCAATGGGTAGGGACAGAAGAGAGGCAGCGCATACATGGGAAAATGGTGGAAGATCGAGGTACGCTTCCGCCAATGCAGGTCAGAGGCCTGAGTACTTCTGATGGCGGGTTACCCTAGGAATGATGCGGTGGGAGGTAATGTTTTGGTAGTGGAGAGACATACATCATGAACACATGAGGCTTTAGCATGTTGTTTGCTTTATGTGTTCAAAAGCCAGCCTGTTTGAGCCAAGTTCAAGTAGCCGTTTATTTCATTTTAACCATAAATAGTTTAGTACACAGTGAAACGAAACAACGTTTCTCTAGGACCAATGTCCTACATACAGCATTACCATCATGAATGAACAAACACTAGATGAATAAACAACCTAAATAGCTGCTTAGCTGTGACAAGACAGATTGACATTTTTAAGTTAACAGAAAACTATGTTCTATCCCCCGAAAAAAGCGACAACATGATGTGCTCATTCAAATGTGCAAACAAGAGTTAGAACGTCACAACATGACACATTTCATTACTTTGTGCTAATGACATAATGAGTTGAGGTACTGGGAAGAGAAACAGTAACCAGGACACATTCGTTTGAAGTAGCAGCAAAGATCAAATAGTTTTTTGCATATAACAAGTAACAAGGTATAAGAAGGTGGTGTATCGACATACGCTTCCCCCCAATGCAGGTCAGAGCCCTGAGTACTACTGATGAACCTACGGTGTGAGGATCGTAGGAATGATGCGGTATAAGGTAATGTTTCTGTTGTGGAGCGACATAGCTGATTGGATCCAAAAGCGAGGCTGCTTGAGCCAGGTTCAAGTAGGCTTTTAGTTTCATTTTAACCATATAACCATATTAAGTACACAGTGAAACCAAATAAAGTTCCTTCAGGACCATGGTCCCACATAAAACATAAATTAAAATTATGAAAGAAAAAAAAAACTAACTAGCTAACTAAGCAACCTATTTATCTGCCGAGCTTTGACAAGACAGATTGACATTTTTAAGTTTGTTCAGTTTATCTGTTCAGTCTCTATGGGCAATTTCTTAGATGGTTGTTGATCAGTGTGTTTGTGCGAGTATGAATACGAAAACGTGCAAACAAGTATGAAGTAAGAACAAAGTACTTCTCATGGCGGGTCAGCCTAGGAATGATAGGTGTGAGGTAAGTTTTCAGTAGTGACTGGATCCCAGCATCATGCAATACAAATGAACATCATGAATGAACAAAAACTAACTAGCTAACTATGCAACCTAATTAGCTGCCTAGCTGTGACAAGACAGATTGACATTTATAAGTTAACAGAAAACTAAGTCCTATACAAAAAAATAAGAGACAACATAAAGGTTTGGTTCAAATATGCAAACAACGTGACAACATGACACATTTCATTACTGTGTGCTGATGACATAATGAGTTGAGGTAGTGGGAGGAGAAACAGTAATCAGGACAGATTCCTTTGAAGTAGCAGCAAAGATCAAATAGTTTTGTGCATATAAAAAGAAATGGATATTGTGCAAAAGCTGGGTCTTCCTCAGCCTTCTCAGGAAGAGGAGACGTTTTTAATACTATCGCTTGCTGTTGAGGGATCGAGTGAGGTTCTCCTCCAGGTGGCCAACCAGGAATTTGGTGCTGTTGATGATCTCCACACAGGAGCAGTGATGTTCATCAGAGAGTTGCCGCTTTGTGTCCTCCTGAAGTCAACAACAATGTTCTTTGTTTTAGCAAAATTCAGCGACAGGTTGTTGTGCCTACAGCAGACCGTTAGCCTCTGCACTTCCTCTCTTTGTGCTGACTCTTGGTTCTTGCTGATGAGACACACAGTTTCTCCCAAACGTCATGATGTTCTGCATGTCGAAGTGAGGGTAGAAGCTGTTCAGTGCATCTGAAATGGAGCCGTCACTGTAACAGGCTGGTGACGATGAGTTCCTTTGGTGATGTCCTTTTGTTGGTGATTGCTGGTGAAGCCCTGCTATATGTTACCACTATCGCTGAACTGGTTGATAATTCTCTGGGCATGTGAGCGCTTTCAATCTCTATGGCCAAGGAACGTTTGGCCCTTGCTGCTCTGATGGCTTGGGTCTTCACACGTCCACGCACCTCCGCAGTAAATCTATTAAAGTTTCTGGTTGGTTGTGTGATGATGTTCTTGAAGAAGGTGACAACAGCACTTGTTGAAGTAGCTGGTCGCTGATGATGTTTACTCCTCCAAGTCAGTGAAGTCGCCGTAAGTTGCAGCCTTCCTAAATGGTGTTCTCAAAACAAAAGTGCAGACTTCTATTGGCCAGGTTTTCCCCTGCTTCAGCACCAGGTGTCCCTTAATCATCAACTGCTGCGACCTTTGCGAAGATCCACAAAGAATGAAAATCACCCAGGAATGAAAAGCACAGATAAAAGGCAGAAGGGCAGTATGATGTGCTAGGTGGTGAGCGTTCCATACAAGCCCACAGTACGTTTTTTGAAAGAATGGGTTTCTCATGACATTTTCTCAAGCAGTTAGGGTCATAGGGTCTGAGCTATCTGAACCACCCACGACCAAGTTTCAACCATAATTTCACAAACAGGTGGATTTATTCTCAGGTATTCTCAAAGAGGTAGGGCCAAAAACTTACAGCCACAGCCCAACAAAGAACCTAGGATGATTAATTTGCTCCCTGTATGCCCCAATTTGTCCACCATCTACTAATGTTATCAGAGCAAGAGCCTAAGGCCCAGAGCCTCACACAGCACAATTGGTCAAGCCAGTCATGTGCAGCACTCTGGAGGGAACATTGAACACTCGTGGGTCTCAGGCTAGCACATACCATACAACGATCTACAAGTCCAACAAGAAGCTCTCTCAGAAGATGAAAGCATAGAAGTTGGCCCTGCAGCATTTTAATATAAAAAGAAGAAATATATTGAAAAGCAATGATGAGCAAGCCCAAGCACCTGTGCCATAGGCATCCGGGCGCACAAAACAACCTGTGTGACTTTTGAGCATGCTGAGCCCCCTTAAATCCCATGGACAATGATGTCACTAAACATGGCATAAGTTTAAGACATCGTCGATGTTGGACGTCTCTTTCTATGCGTCATTGCTAGTGATTGCTTGGTAACGACTGTAATGTCATATGTGCCTGGGCCGGTCATCATTTGTGTGGAGAGTGTGGAGTGGAGAGGATGTGTACTGTGTGTATGGCGTGTGTGTAGAATGTGTACTGTATGTGCAGGATAAGAATTTGATGTGTGTCTGTGTTTGTTTATAGTGTGTGTGCGCGTGTGTGTAAGTATATGTGTACGTGTAATATGTGTGGTATGTGTATGTGTGTGTCATGTGTGTCTGTGTCGTCTGTTTGTGAAGTGTGTGTGTTTGTGTGGGTGTGTTTATGTGTATGTGTGTAGTGTGTATACAGTGTAATTTGTGAAATTCATGTCTGTAGAGTGTGTCTGTTTGTAGGTATTTGTGTGTGTTAGTCTTTGTGTATGATCTGTTGTGAGTATTTAGGACGTATAGTGTGTGTGTGTGTGTGTGTGTGTGTGTGCGTGTGTGTGTGTGATGGATGGATGTATATTCCTAAAACTTCCCGGCACAGCTGCTGTGCCTTGTTGCACAGAAACAAAAAGCGCACAGAAAAGGCCAAATGACTGTGTGATATGCTACGTGGTGATCGTTTCATTGAAGGTTGTGGTACGTTTGTGGAATTGGGTTGTTTACCAATTGTTTACAGGGTTACCAGTCCTGTACACAGCATTCTGGCGGGTCTATCACCATCAATATCACAATGTGGACCCCGCATGCATGGTCAGTCGAGGAACACTTATGCATCCAAGGCAGCCACGTACTATACGGTCTGCTTGTCTACAGAGGAGCTCTCTGAAGTTGAAGGCCAAGAAGTTGGCTTTTTAAAATTAAAAGAATAAATATAATTACAAGCAGCGATGAGCGGGACCAAACAACTGTGCCATCGCCACTTGACCAATCTTACACCTTACAATCTTTTTGATTTTTTATCACGCTACGTCATTTTAAACAAGTATGACATAAGTGTAAGGCATTGTCATGGCTGGACGTGTCTTTCTAGTTATGCATTGTTAGTTGTCACTCAGTGTCAGATGGGTTTCATGGTATCTGTAATATCGCTGGTGCTTGAGCAGGTCATCATTTGTGTAGGATTCTAGGAAGTGTGTAGATGTTGGTAGACAAACACAAGATGTGTGTCAGACGTCTATGTGTCTGTGGTTCCTATTTGTTGTGTTTATTAACGATGTGGACTGTGTGTGTGTTATGTGTAATGGTTGTGTGTATGTGTAGTATATGTGAGTGTAGGATGTAAGTGTGTAGTATGTGTATGTCTAGTGTTTATGGCTTTGGTAGTTGCGTAGTATGTTTGTGTGTGTGTGTGTGTGTGTGTGTGTGTGTGTGTGTGTGTGTGTGTGTGTGTGTGTGTGTGTGTGTGTGTGTGTGTGTGTGTGTGTGTGTGGATGCATGATTCTGTGTGTTCAGGATGTGTTTGAATTCCTGTGTCTGCCCGTCTCAGCCTATCACTTCTTTATGTTTCCAACTTTGCTAGGAACCCTTCTGGGTCAAAAATTAAAGACACACAGAGACAACCGAAGAGCTCTATGATGTGCTGTGTGGTGAGCGTTCCATAATAGGCAGCAGAGCAGTACGTTTGTGGAAATGGCATACTCGTGGCATTTTGTTGAGGAGACAGTGTTAGTTATCTAAAACATCCACAAACCCCTTCCCCAGTCTTTCACAAACAGGTGGCCTTCCTTATATGAGGTATTCTCTAATAGTTAGGGCCAAAAACTTAAACACCCCCCAAAAAGAAACTGGGATTGCATGATCAATCTGGTCCCTGCAGCCAATTTGGATACCCATGCTGTCAGAGCAAGCCCCCAAGACCCAGAGCATCATCCAGAACAGTTGTATTGAAGATACAACAAAGATTGAATTTGCTTGCATAGAGCTATCAGTCCTCGCCAGTCGATGTCGATAAACACCTCCTGAAGCTTGCTTAAGCCAGTCTTGTGCAGTACTTTGATGGGTCCATCAACAGCAACATCATTATGCGGACCCCGTATACAGGGGTGGAACATGGGTCCGAGACAGGCACATAATATTCCCTGGTATGGCTGTATATGTGTATATGCCGTTGCGACTTGTTTCGATCCTCAAATCCTGTGTGCCTTTTCACCATGCTAAGACCTCTTAAACAAATATGACATCAGTTTAAGGCATCGATATTCCTGGATGTCTCTTTCTGGTGCGCCATTGCTAGCTCTCTCAATGTCGGCTGAGTTTTGTCGTCACGCTAATACCGCAGGGCTTTCAGATTGTCAATGAATCTGTACACAGCATAAATTGTGTGTCTGTGTGTGTGTCTGTGTGTGTGTGTGTGTGTGTGTGTGTGTGTGTGTGTGTGTGTGTGTGTGTGTGTGTGTGTGTGTGTGTCTGTGTGTGTGTGTCTGTGTCTGTGTGTGTGTGTGAGTGTGTCTTTGTGTGTGTATGTATGTGTGTGTATGTGTCCTATGGGTTTGTGTGAAGTATGTTTAATGTTTGTAGTGTTTGTGTGTGTAGAATAGTGCTATAAAATTAATAATTATCATAATAGTTCTTCAATCACCCAAACCCGCTTCATCAATGAGTGCTCCACATGCACATTCAGGCAACGTACATGTCTGTACATGTCTGTCAGTCACGGTACTATACTTCTCATTTTCTCCACCAAAAGCGGCCTGCTTAACTTAAACGTCATGAATTTCATGTTGAACTGTGTGTGTGTGTGTGTGTGTGTGTGTGTGTGTGTGTATGTGTGTGTGTGTGTGTATGTATGTGTGTGTCTGTCGTATGGGCTTGTGTGGAGTATGTTTAATGTATGTTTAATGATTGTAGTGTTTGTGTGTGTAGAATAGTGTTATAAAATGAATAATTATTATAATAGCTCTTCAATCATGCAAACCCGCTTCAACAATGAGTGCTGCACATGCACATTCAGGCAACGTACATGTCTGTAAATGTCTGGCAGTCACGGTACTATTCTTCACATTTTATCGACCAAAAGCGGCCTGCGTAACTTAAACGTCTTGAACATCATGTTGAACTGTGTGTGTGTGTATATGGAGTATTTTTGCTTGTATGCATGAATTATGTTTGTTTGTTTTTTGTTTGTTAGAACTATGTGTGTATTTGTTCTATGTGTTGTGTTTGTTCTAACACGTGTGTGTTAGACTGGCAACTGTGTTGTGCATGTGTAGTATGTGTGCGTATGTAGATTGTTGGTGTGTGTGTGTGTGTGTGTGTTTGTGTAATTATTATACTCCTCCAATCTCGCATCAACCCGCATCATCGATGAGTCTTTCACGTGTACATTCAGGCTAGTGAATTTATTACCGTCGTCGGCAACTACGAGGTTGCTGGCATGGTAATGTCTGCAGTCGGTCGTAGATGGGAGGGGTGTGTGCACTGTAACTCCACAGGTCTTTTGACTGGCAACCTCACAGTCAACTTCACAACAGATTTCTTTTCACGCTGACAATGTGAAAAAGACTAACAAAAAGGTTGTGATTCAACATGTATGCCAGAATGCATTTCAGTCTTATCCTTGTCGTGGTGAAATAAAGCGGTTGCTGTGTTCTTATTAACGTTGTACGATCTCAGGAAAGTTGTTTTCTCACACAAACGAATTTATATGCAGTTGTTATGCTCAAAATGAGTAAAAGACTAACAAAAACGTTGTTTTTCATCATGTATGCCAGAATGCATGAAAATGTTGGAAATTATCATTGCTTTCATTTTTATGGTGCTCGTGCTGCGATAAAGCATGTGCTGTGTTCTTAGCGCTGTACGAGCTCAGGAAAGCGGTTTTCTCACACAACTAATGCATGGTCATATAAAACACACAAAACGAATTTAAATGCAGTTTTTATGCTGAACAATGTGTTAAAGATTAACAAAATAGTTGTTATTCATCATGTATGCCAGAATGCATGAATGTGATGGAAATTAGCATTCCTTTCAGTTCTATGCTCCTTGTGCTGCGATAAAGCGTTTCCTGTGTTCTTAGCACTGTACGAGCTCAGGAAAGCGTTTTTCGCACACAACTAATGCATGGTCCTGTAAAACACCAGATAAATTTATATCAAGTTTTTATGATCAAAATGTGTTAAAGATTAACAAAAAAAGTTGTTTTTCATCATGTATGCCAGAATGCATGACAATGTTGGAAATTATCATTCCTTTCACTTTTATGCTCCTCGTGCTGCCATAAAGCGTTTGCTGTGTTCTTAGCACTGTACGAGCTCAGGAAAGCGGTTTTCTCACACAACTAATGCATGGTCCTGTAAAACACCAGAAAATTTATATCAAGTTTTTATGATCAAAATGTGTTAAAGATTAACAAAAAAGTTGTTATTCATCATGTATGCCAGAATGCATGAATGTGATGGAAATTAGCATTCCTTTCAGTTTTATGGTCCTCGTGCTGCGATAAAGCGTTTGGTGTGTTCTTAGCGCTGTACGACCTCAGGAAAGCGGTTTTCGCACACAACTAATGCATGGTCACGAAAAAACACAAAATAAGTTTATATCAAGTTTTTATGATCAAAATGAGTAAAAGACTAACAAAAAAGTTGTTTTTCATCATGTATGCGAGAATGCATGAATGTGATGAAAATTATCATTCCTTTCAGTTTTATGCTCCTCGTGCTGATATAAAGCGTTTGCTGTGTTCTTAGCGCTGTACGAGCTCAGGAAAGCGGTTTTCGCACACAACTAATGCATGGTCACGAAAAAACACAAAATAAGTTTATATCAAGTTTTTATGATCAACATGTGTGAAATATTAACAGAAAAATTGTTATTCATCATGTATGCCAGAATGCATGAATTTGATGGAAATTAGTATTCCTTTCAGTTTTATGCTCCTCGTGCTGAGATAAAGCGTTTGCTGTGTTCTTAGCGCTGTACGAGCTCAGGAAAGCGGTTTTCGCACACAACTAATGCATGGTCACGAAAAAACACAAAAAAAGTTTATATCAAGTTTTTATGATCAAAATGTGTGAAATATTAACAAAAAAATTGTTATTCATCATGTATGCCAGAATGCATGAATGTGATGGAAATTAGCATTCCTTTCAGTTTTATGCTCCTCGTGATGAGATAAAGCGTTTGCTGTGTTCTTAGCACTGTACGAGCTCAGGAAAGCGGGTTTCGCACACAACTAATGCATGGTCATATAAAACAAAATTTTTATGCTCAAAATGTGAAAAAGACTTTCAAAAAAAGTTGTTATTCAACATTCATGCCAGATTGCGTGAAAGTTTGGAAAATTATATGTCCTTTAAGTTTTATGCTTGTCATTCGGAGATAAAGCGTTTGCTGTGTTCTTAGAGCTGTACGAGCTCAGGAAAGCGGTTTTCTCTCACTATTAATGCATGGTCATGTAAAACACACAAAACGAATTTATATGCAGTTTTTATGCTCAAAATGTGACAACGACTAACAAAAAAGGTGTTATTCATCATGTATGCCAGAATGCACGAAAGTGTTGGAAATTATCATTCCTTTCAGTTTCATGCTCCCCGTGCTGCGATAAAGCGTTTGCTGTGTTCTTAGCGCTGTACGAGCTCAGGAAAGCGGTTTTCTCACACAACTAATGCATGGTCATGTAAAACACACAAATCGAATTTATATGCAGTTTTTATGCTCAAAATGTGAAAAAAACTAACGTTAACGTTGTTATTTAACATGAAAGCAAATGCATGAAAATGCCGGAAATTATAATTCCTTATTCCTTTCACTGTTAGGTTGCCGTCTTCTTAGAGGTGTCCATGCGTAGGAAACCGGTTTTTTTCACACCTAATGAATGTTCGGGCATGTAAAACATGTTCATATGCAATGTTCATGCTCTAAATGTGTAAAGGAATAACAAAAGAAATTGTAATTCAACATGTATGCCAGAATTCTTGAATGTTTTGGAAATTATTTCTTTCGCTTCGCTTCTAATATACAGAAATCTAATTTTCACTTCATGTGAAAGGTCATTTTCACCCTTATGTTTTTACATACAGGTAATAAGGAAGCAATGTTAAAATGATTGACAGAAACTTGCTAAATTAATACACAGCGTAATAGTTCAAACTCGAACGTCAATTAAATTTCTAGTTTTATTTGTCAAATACACAAAACATACAAAACATGATATTCAGAGAAATGCTTTGACAACGGTGCATAAAAACAGAAAGGAGTATTCAAACAAAGAATATAACTATAATAATAAATTAATAGATTATGAATAAGAAAACGTGCAAATAATTATGAAATAATAAAATAAAAATTATATAAATACAGAAAACAGCTTTTGGTTTATAGTTTATAGAATGAAGTAATGAGGATACCTTCTGTAAGCAATAGGTAGGGACAGAAGAGAGGCAGCGCATACATGGGAAAATGGTGGAAGATTGAGGTACGCTTTCACCAATGCAGGTCAGAGGCCTGAGTATTTCTGATGGCGGGTTACCCTAGGATTGATGCAGTGGGAGGTAATGTTTTGGTAGTGGAGAGACATACATCATGAACACATGAGCCTTTAGCATGTTGTTTGCTTTATGTGTTCAAAAGCCAGCCTGTTTGAGCCAAGTTCAAGTAGCCGTTTATTTCATTTTAACCATAAATAGTTTAGTACACAGTGAAACGAAACAACGTTTCTCTAGGACCAATGTCCTACATACAGCATTACCATCATGAATGAACAAACACTAGATGAATAAACAACCTAAATAGCTGCTTAGCTGTGACAAGACAGATTGACATTTTTAAGTTAACAGAAAACTATGTTCTATCCCCCGAAAAAAGCGACAACATGATGTGCTCATTCAAATGTGCAAACAAGAGTTAGAACGTCACAACATGACACATTTCATTACTTTGTGCTAATGACATAATGAGTTGAGGTACTGGGAAGAGAAACAGTAACCAGGACACATTCGTTTGAAGTAGCAGCAAAGATCAAATAGTTTTTTGCATATAACAAGTAACAAGGTATAAGAAGGTGGTGTATCGACATACGCTTCCCCCCAATGCAGGTCAGAGCCCTGAGTACTACTGATGAACCTACGGTGTGAGGATCGTAGGAATGATGCGGTATAAGGTAATGTTTCTGTTGTGGAGCGACATAGCTGATTGGATCCAAAAGCGAGGCTGCTTGAGCCAGGTTCAAGTAGGCTTTTATTTTCATTTTAACCATATAACCATATTAAGTACACAGTGAAACAAAATGAAGTTCCTTCAGGACCATGGTCCCACATAAAACATAAATTAAAATTATGAAAGAAAACAAAAACTAACTAGCTAACTAAGCAACCTATTTATCTGCCTAGCTGTGACAAGACAGATTGACATTTTTAAGTTTGTTCAGTTTATCTGTTCAGGTTCTATGGGCAATTTGATAGATGGTTGTTGATCAATGTGTTTGTGCGAGTATGAATAAGAAAACGTGCAAACAAGTATGAAGTAAGAACAAAGTACTTCTCATGGCGGGTCAGCCTAGGAATGATAGGTGTGAGGTAAGTTTTCAGTAGTGACTGGATCCCAGCATCATGCAATACAAATGAACATCATGAATGAACAAAAACTAACTAGCTAACTATGCAACCTAATTAGCTGCCTAGCTGTGACAAGACAGATTGACATTTATAAGTTAACAGAAAACTAAGTCCTATACAAAAAAATAAGAGACAACATAAAGGTTTGGTTCAAATATGCAAACAACGCGACAACATGACACATTTCATTACTGTGTGCTGATGACATAATGAGTTGAGGTAGTGGGAGGAGAAACAGTAACCAGGACAGATTCCTTTGAAGTAGCAGCAAAGATCAAATAGTTTTGTGCATATAAAAAGAAATGGATATTGTGCAAAAGCTGGGTCTTCCTCAGCCTTCTCAGGAAGAGGAGACGTTTTTAATACTATCGTTGGCTGTTGAGGGACCGAGTGAGGTTCTCCTCCAGGTGGCCAACCAGGAATTTGGTGCTGTTGATGATCTCCACACAGGAGCAGTGATGTTCATCAGAGAGTTGCCGCTTTGTGTCCTCCTGAAGTCAACAACAATGTTCTTTGTTTTAGCAAAATTCAGCGACAGGTTGTTGTGCCTACAGCAGACCGTTAGCCTCTGCACTTCCTCTCTTTGTGCTGACTCTTGGTTCTTGCTGATGAGACACACAGTTTCTCTCAAACGTCATGATGTTCTGCATGTCGAAGTGAGGGTAGAAGCTGTTCAGTGCATCTGAAATGGAGCCGTCACTGTAACAGGCTGGTGACGATGAGTTCCTTTGGTGATGTCCTTTTGTTGGTGATTGCTGGTGAAGCCCTGCTATATGTTACCACTATCGCTGAACTGGTTGATAATTCTCTGGGCATGTGAGCGCTTTCAATCTCTATGGCCAAGGAACGTTTGGCCCTTGCTGCTCTGATGGCTTGGGTCTTCACAAGTCCACGCACCTCCGCAGTAAATCTATTAAAGTTTCTGGTTGGTTGTGTGATGATGTTCTTGAAGAAGGTGACAACAGCACTTGTTGAAGTAGCTGGTCGCTGATGATGTTTACTCCTCCAAGTCAGTGAAGTCGCCGTAAGTTGCAGCCTTCCTAAATGGTGTTCTCAAAACAAAAGTGCAGACTTCTATTGGCCAGGTTTTCACCTGCTTCAGCACCAGGTGTCCCTTAATCATCAACTGCTGCGACCTTTGCGAAGATCCACAAAGAATGAAAATCACCCAGGAATGAAAAGCACAGATAAAAGGCAGAAGGGCAGTATGATGTGCTAGGTGGTGAGCGTTCCATACAAGCCCACAGTACGTTTTTTGAAAGAATGGGTTTCTCATGACATTTTCTCAAGCAGTTAGGGTCATAGGGTCTGAGCTATCTGAACCACCCACGACCAAGTTTCAACCATAATTTCACAAACAGGTGGATTTATTCTCAGGTAGTCTCAAAGAGGTAGGGCCAAAAACTTACAGCCACAGCCCAACAAAGAACCTAGGATGATTAATTTGCTCCCTGTATGCCCCAATTTGTCCACCATCTACTAATGTTATCAGAGCAAGAGCCTAAGGCCCAGAGCCTCACACAGCACAATTGGTCAAGCCAGTCATGTGCAGCACTCTGGAGGGAACATTGAACACTCGTGGGTCTCAGGCTAGCACATACCATACAACGATCTACAAGTCCAACAAGAAGCTCTCTCAGAAGATGAAAGCATAGAAGTTGGCCCTGCAGCATTTTAATATAAAAAGAAGAAATATATTGAAAAGCAATGATGAGCAAGCCCAAGCACCTGTGCCATAGGCATCCGGGCGCACAAAACAACCTGTGTGACTTTTGAGCATGCTGAGCCCCCTTAAATCCCATGGACAATGATGTCACTAAACATGGCATAAGTTTAAGACATCGTCGATGTTGGACGTCTCTTTCTATGCGTCATTGCTAGTGATTGCTTGGTAACGACTGTAATGTCATATGTGCCTGGGCCGGTCATCATTTGTGTGGAGAGTGTGGAGTGGAGAGGATGTGTACTGTGTGTATGGCGTGTGTGTAGAATGTGTACTGTATGTGCAGGATAAGAATTTGATGTGTGTCTGTGTTTGTTTATAGTGTGTGTGCGCGTGTGTGTAAGTATATGTGTACGTGTAATATGTGTGGTATGTGTATGTGTGTGTCATGTGTGTCTGTGTCGTCTGTTTGTGAAGTGTGTGTGTTTGTGTGGGTGTGTTTATGTGTATGTGTGTAGTGTGTATACAGTGTAATTTGTGAAATTCATGTCTGTAGAGTGTGTCTGTTTGTAGGTATTTGTGTGTGTTAGTCTTTGTGTATGATCTGTTGTGAGTATTTAGGACGTATAGTGTGTGTGTGTGTGTGTGTGTGTGTGTGCGTGTGTGTGTGTGATGGATGGATGTATATTCCTAAAACTTCCCGGCACAGCTGCTGTGCCTTGTTGCACAGAAACAAAAAGCGCACAGAAAAGGCCAAATGACTGTGTGATATGCTACGTGGTGATCGTTTCATTGAAGGTTGTGGTACATTTGTGGAATTGGGTTGTTTACCAATTGTTTACAGGGTTACCAGTCCTGTACACAGCATTCTGGCGGGTCTATCACCATCAATATCACAATGTGGACCCCGCATGCATGGTCAGTCGAGGAACACTTATGCATCCAAGGCAGCCACATACTATACGGTCTGCTTGTCTACAGAGGAGCTCTCTGAAGTTGAAGGCCAAGAAGTTGGCTTTTTAAAATTAAAAGAATAAATATAATTACAAGCAGCGATGAGCGGGACCAAACAACTGTGCCATCGCCACTTGACCAATCTTACACCTTACAATCTTTTTGATTTTTTATCACGCTACGTCATTTTAAACAAGTATGACATAAGTGTAAGGCATTGTCATGGCTGGACGTGTCTTTCTAGTTATGCATTGTTAGTTATCACTCAGTGTCAGATGGGTTTCATGGTATCTGTAATATCGCTGGTGCTTGAGCAGGTCATCATTTGTGTAGGATTCTAGGAAGTGTGTAGATGTTGGTAGACAAACACAAGATGTGTGTCAGACGTCTATGTGTCTGTGGTTCCTATTTGTTGTGTTTATTAACGATGTGGACTGTGTGTGTGTTATGTGTAATGGTTGTGTGTATGTGTAGTATATGTGAGTGTAGGATGTAAGTGTGTAGTATGTGTATGTCTAGTGTTTATGGCTTTGGTAGTTGCGTAGTATGTTTGTGTGTGTGTGTGTGTGTGTGTGTGTGTGTGTGTGTGTGTGTGTGTGTGTGTGTGTGTGTGTGTGTGTGTGTGGATGCATGATTCTGTGTGTTCAGGATGTGTTTGAATTCCTGTGTCTGCCCGTCTCAGCCTATCACTTCTTTATGTTTCCAACTTTGCTAGGAACCCTTCTGGGTCAAAAATTAAAGACACACAGAGACAACCGAAGAGCTCTATGATGTGCTGTGTGGTGAGCGTTCCATAATAGGCAGCAGAGCAGTACGTTTGTGGAAATGGCATACTCGTGGCATTTTGTTGAGGAGACAGTGTTAGTTATCTAAAACATCCACAAACCCCTTCCCCAGTCTTTCACAAACAGGTGGCCTTCCTTATATGAGGTATTCTATAATAGTTAGGGCCAAAAACTTAAACACCCCCCAAAAAGAAACTGGGATTGCATGATCAATCTGGTCCCTGCAGCCAATTTGGATACCCATGCTGTCAGAGCAAGCCCCCAAGACCCAGAGCATCATCCAGAACAGTTGTATTGAAGATACAACAAAGATTGAATTTGCTTGCATAGAGCTATCAGTCCTCGCCAGTCGATGTCGATAAACACCTCCTGAAGCTTGCTTAAGCCAGTCTTGTGCAGTACTTTGATGGGTCCATCAACAGCAACATCATTATGCGGACCCCGTATACAGGGGTGGAACATGGGTCCGAGACAGGCACATAATATTCCCTGGTATGGCTGTATATGTGTATATGCCGTTGCGACTTGTTTCGATCCTCAAATCCTGTGTGCCTTTTCACCATGCTAAGACCTCTTAAACAAATATGACATCAGTTTAAGGCATCGATATTCCTGGATGTCTCTTTCTGGTGCGCCATTGCTAGCTCTCTCAATGTCGGCTGAGTTTTGTCGTCACGCTAATGCCGCAGGGCTTTCAGATTGTCAATGAATCTGTACACAGCATAAATTGTGTGTCTGTGTGTGTGTGTGTGTGTGTGTCTGTGTGTGTGTGTGTGTGTGTGTGTGTGTGTGTGTGTGTGTGTGTGTGTGTGTGTGTGTGTGTGTGTGTGTGTGTGTGTGTGTGTGTGTGTGTGTGTGTGTGTGTGTGTCTGTGTGTGTGTGTCTGTGTCTGTGTGTGTGTGTGAGTGTGTCTTTGTGTGTGTATGTATGTGTGTGTATGTGTCGTCTGGGTTTGTGTGAAGTATGTTTAATGTTTGTAGTGTTTGTGTGTGTAGAATAGTGCTATAAAATGAATAATTATCATAATAGTTCTTCAATCACCCAAACCCGCTTCATCAATGAGTGCTCCACATGCACATTCAGGCAACGTACATGTCTGTACATGTCTGTCAGTCACGGTACTATACTTCTCATTTTCTCCACCAAAAGCGGCCTGCTTAACTTAAACGTCATGAATTTCATGTTGAACTGTGTGTGTGTGTGTGTGTGTGTGTGTGTGTGTGTGTATGTGTGTGTGTGTGTGTATGTATGTGTGTGTCTGTCGTATGGGCTTGTGTGGAGTATGTTTAATGTATGTTTAATGATTGTAGTGTTTGTGTGTGTAGAATAGTGTTATAAAATGAATAATTATCATAATAGCTCTTCAATCATGCAAACCCGCTTCAACAATGAGTGCTGCACATGCACATTCAGGCAACGTACATGTCTGTAAATGTCTGGCAGTCACGGTACTATTCTTCACATTTTATCGACCAAAAGCGGCCTGCGTAACTTAAACGTCTTGAACATCATGTTGAACTGTGTGTGTGTGTATATGGAGTATTTTTGCTTGTATGCATGAATTATGTTTGTTTGTTTTTTGTTTGTTAGAACTATGTGTGTATTTGTTCTATGTGTTGTGTTTGTTCTAACACGTGTGTGTTAGACTGGCAACTGTGTTGTGCATGTGTAGTATGTGTGCGTATGTAGATTGTTGGTGTGTGTGTGTGTGTGTGTGTGTGTGTGTGTTTGTGTAATTATTATACTCCTCCAATCTCGCATCAACCCGCATCATCGATGAGTCTTTCACGTGTACATTCAGGCTAGTGAATTTATTACCGTCGTCGGCAACTACGAGGTTGCTGGCATGGTAATGTCTGCAGTCGGTCGTAGATGGGAGGGGTGTGTGCACTGTAACTCCACAGGTCTTTTGACTGGCAACCTCACAGTCAACTTCACAACAGATTTCTTTTCACGCTGACAATGTGAAAAAGACTAACAAAAAGGTTGTGATTCAACATGTATGCCAGAATGCATTTCAGTCTTATCCTTGTCGTGGTGAAATAAAGCGGTTGCTGTGTTCTTATTAACGTTGTACGATCTCAGGAAAGTTGTTTTCTCACACAAACGAATTTATATGCAGTTGTTATGCTCAAAATGAGTAAAAGACTAACAAAAACGTTGTTTTTCATCATGTATGCCAGAATGCATGAAAATGTTGGAAATTATCATTGCTTTCATTTTTATGGTGCTCGTGCTGCGATAAAGCGTGTGCTGTGTTCTTAGCGCTGTACGAGCTCAGGAAAGCGGTTTTCTCACACAACTAATGCATGGTCATATAAAACACACAAAACGAATTTAAATGCAGTTTTTATGCTGAACAATGTGTTAAAGATTAACAAAAAAGTTGTTATTCATCATGTATGCCAGAATGCATGAATGTGATGGAAATTAGCATTCCTTTCAGTTCTATGCTCCTTGTGCTGCGATAAAGCGTTTCCTGTGTTCTTAGCACTGTACGAGCTCAGGAAAGCGTTTTTCGCACACAACTAATGCATGGTCCTGTAAAACACCAGATAAATTTATATCAAGTTTTTATGATCAAAATGTGTTAAAGATTAACAAAAAAAGTTGTTTTTCATCATGTATGCCAGAATGCATGACAATGTTGGAAATTATCATTCCTTTCACTTTTATGCTCCTCGTGCTGCCATAAAGCGTTTGCTGTGTTCTTAGCGCTGTACGAGCTCAGGAAAGCGGTTTTCTCACACAAATAATGCATGGTCATGTATAACACACAAAACGAATTTAAATGCAGTTTTTATGCTCAAAATGTGATAAAGATTAACAAAAAAGTTGTTATTCATCATGTATGCCAGAATGCATGAATGTGATGGAAATTAGCATTCCTTTCAGTTCTATGCTCCTTGTGCTGCGATAAAGCGTTTCCTGTGTTCTTAGCACTGTACGAGCTCAGGAAAGCGTTTTTCGCACACAACTAATGCATGGTCCTGTAAAACACCAGATAAATTTATATCAAGTTTTTATGATCAAAATGTGTTAAAGATTAACAAAAAAAGTTGTTTTTCATCATGTATGCCAGAATGCATGACAATGTTGGAAATTATCATTCCTTTCACTTTTATGCTCCTCGTGCTGCCATAAAGCGTTTGCTGTGTTCTTAGCGCTGTACGAGCTCAGGAAAGCGGTTTTCTCACACAAATAATGCATGGTCATGTATAACACACAAAACGAATTTAAATGCAGTTTTTATGCTCAAAATGTGATAAAGATTAACAAAAAAGTTGTTATTCATCATGTATGCCAGAATGCATGAATGTGATGGAAATTAGCATTCCTTTCAGTTTTATGGTCCTCGTGCTGCGATAAAGCGTTTGGTGTGTTCTTAGCGCTGTACGACCTCAGGAAAGCGGTCTTCGCACACAACTAATGCATGGTCACGAAAAAACACAAAATAAGTTTATATCAAGTTTTTATGATCAACATGTGTGAAATATTAACAGAAAAATTGTTATTCATCATGTATGCCAGAATGCATGAATTTGATGGAAATTAGTATTCCTTTCAGTTTTATGCTCCTCGTGCTGAGATAAAGCGTTTGCTGTGTTCTTAGCGCTGTACGAGCTCAGGAAAGCGGTTTTCGCACACAACTAATGCATGGTCACGAAAAAACACAAAAAAAGTTTATATCAAGTTTTTATGATCAAAATGTGTGAAATATTAACAAAAAAATTGTTATTCATCATGTATGCCAGAATGCATGAATGTGATGGAAATTAGCATTCCTTTCAGTTTTATGCTCCTCGTGATGAGATAAAGCGTTTGCTGTGTTCTTAGCACTGTACGAGCTCAGGAAAGCGGGTTTCGCACACAATTAATGCATGGTCATATAAAACAAAATTTTTATGCTCAAAATGTGAAAAAGACTTTCAAAAAAAGTTGTTATTCAACATTCATGCCAGATTGCGTGAAAGTTTGGAAAATTATATGTCCTTTAAGTTTTATGCTTGTCATTCGGAGATAAAGCGTTTGTGTTCTTAGAGCTGTACGAGCTCAGGAAAGCGGTTTTCTCTCACTATTAATGCATGGTCATGTAAAACACACAAAACGAATTTATATGCAGTTTTTATGCTCAAAATGTGACAACGACTAACAAAAAAGGTGTTATTCATCATGTATGCCAGAATGCACGAAAGTGTTGGAAATTATCATTCCTTTCAGTTTCATGCTTCCCGTGCTGCGATAAAGCGTTTGCTGTGTTCTTAGCGCTGTACGAGCTCAGGAAAGCGGTTTTCTCACACAACTAATGCATGGTCATGTAAAACACACAAATCGAATTTATATGCAGTTTTTATGCTCAAAATGTGAAAAA
This sequence comes from Clarias magur, assembly GCA_013621035.1. Taxonomy (NCBI): domain Eukaryota; kingdom Metazoa; phylum Chordata; class Actinopteri; order Siluriformes; family Clariidae; genus Clarias; species Clarias magur. The sequence goes on from QNUK01002021.1 coordinate 20,225, forward strand.
AACTAACGTTAACGTTGTTATTTAACATGAAAGCAAATGCATGAAAATGCCGGAAATTATAATTCCTTATTCCTTTCACTGTTAGGTTGCCGTCTTCTTAGAGGTGTCCATGCGTAGGAAACCGGTTTTTTTCACACCTAATGAATGTTCGGGCATGTAAAACATGTTCATATGCAATGTTCATGCTCTAAATGTGTAAAGGAATAACAAAAGAAATTGTAATTCAACATGTATGCCAGAATTCTTGAATGTTTTTGGAAATTATTTCTTTCGCTTTTCTAATATACAGAAATCTAATTTTCACTTCATGTGAAAGGTCATTTTCACCCTTATGTTTTTACATACAGGTAATAAGGAAGCAATGTTAAAATGATTGACATAAACTTGTTAAATTAATACACAGCGTAATAGTTCAAACTCGAACGTCAATTAAATTTCTAGTTTTATTTGTCAAATACACAAAACATACAAAACATGATATTCAGAGAAATGCTTTGACAACGGTGCATAAAAACAGAAAGGAGTATTCAAACAAAGAATATAACTATAATAATAAATTAATAGATTATGAATAAGAAAACGTGCAAATAATTATGAAATAATAAAATAAAAATTATATAAATACAGAAAACAGCTTTTGGTTTATAGTTTATAGAATGAAGTAATGAGGATACCTTCTGTAAGCAATAGGTAGGGACAGAAGAGAGGCAGCGCATACATGGGAAAATGGTGGAAGAT